>ML677407.1:1013659-1135672 GCA_007922305.1 Dermatemys mawii
CTAGCAAGTCTGATTCTGTGAAAAATGCTATTAACAAACATATAAATGTTATATTTTTATACCAGCAGGCTTACCCACTAGCAAGTCTAAAAGAAAAATACCAAAAAAAAGCAAAAGAAAACCACCACACAAGACAAGAACATGCAAAGCATCTTATTTTTTGCTTCTGTTCTGTTTAGGTCCAGTAAAGAATAGAAACAACTGTGTTATTGTTATTATTGAGTTTGCAAACCCCGCCCCCCCAATCACACACAAATAAATTAATGATTTGGACATGTATATTTGCATATTTGTTTGTTTTTTGTTATATTAATTATTTTAGGAAAAATTGTCAGAGCGGCCACCAGCAAGAGTTGATGGCTGTGCTCGAAAGCCACCAAAAAAATTTGTTGAGAGAACTCTTGACCTAGTCTCTCCATCCCTGTCTGCTTGTGTGCCTGACATGTCTGTGCTGCTACCCCTGCAGAGTACAGCACAGTAACAACAGTTTTAGACACCACTTCTGCACAGGGACTTCTTTCCTAATCCAACAGTTGCTGAGAGGCCAATTACATGAACCCAGTTAAGTATCTCTTTGGTAAGGACTGCTAGGAAAATAATAATTACAACAGCAATTAGACAAGAGGAAAGGGAGAGACTAAAGATTAAGACCATTTTGTTTTTTTAAGAAGTTGAAGTTTTTAGAAGAGACATGTTGATCTTCCTCTTACCTCATGTATCATGTAGCAGGAACTAACTACTTACATTTCCCAATAATCAGACGAGCACACTATAAATTATGACATATTTAAATCAAAAGTCTACCTGGGAACTCATTGCTGCAAGGCATTATTACATCTAATACTATTTTGCACTTCTACGCTGACTTTGATAACAGGATAAACAGTAGCTATCTTTACATCTTGAAAATTTACCTGCCGTGTACAAGTCAGAAGACTGAATTTACTAGCCAAAGACAAGGGTGTTGCCACCAGTAATGTCCAGAGATGAGCATCTGATAAGATACCCAGCACCCTGCTATCTTCAGGTACAAAGAAAGACGTTGGCATTTCTATTATGCTACTTAAGGCAATTCCAGAATCTGTGTCGCTAAAGAAAAACTTCACAGAAAGCCTGGGTTAAGTAAAAAGAGCAGCGTCTTCAGCTTTAATGGAGAGCACAAATTCTTATTGTACACAAAACAAAACAAAACTCATCACAGACTGGCCACATTCTCTTCGTGCAACTTAAATCTTTAAACACACAAAAATCCTCCTGTAACCCAGAACTTTCCAAAAGCATAGAACTGATCCAAGTAGGGAAGATTTTCTATCTCCCATTTATAGATAGCAATAGATTTCTTTCACCTAAAGCACAGCTCTTTAAGTGCTGTCTCACTAGAGTCACAACATGTGAGCTGTGGGGCACTGACTCATAAGTGCAGTGAAAGAAACAGGAAAAAAAATAGAGTAAGGGAGTTTTAATTTAAGATCCTTTGGGAAACAAGTTACTTTAACTTACAAAAACAACTTCAGAAGAAATAAACAAACAAGCCTTCCTTTAAGGCAGTAGTTCTCAAACTGTTGTATTGGTGACCCCCTTTCACACAGGAAGCCTGTGAGTGCAACCCCCCTTATAAATTAAAAACACTTTTTTAATATATTTAACACCATTATAAATGCTGGAGGCAAAGCAGGGTTTGGGGTGGAGACTGACAGCTCATGAACTCCCAAGTAATACCCTCTTGACCCCCAAGGGGGTCCCAAACCCCCAATTTGAGAACCCTGTTTTAAGGCAAAGGGGCTGCTAAATCAAAACCCTAACTGAAGTCTTCCCACTGTAGATCCCAGTCCAGATGAATTCCTAACCCACACTAAGCTTCTAAAACTAGGATAGAGAGCAGAATGGAAAGAACTCTGTAAAGTTAGAGCAAGATTGAAGCTATGCTAAATTCCCAGGGTAGAGAAAATTTTTAGGTTATAGCTGTAAGCTAAAATAAATCTCTGAGCTATGAACCTCTAAAGTTTAATCCGACAAAGTTTCCAAACTAAAATGCACTGCTCCTCAACCCTAGAGATCAATTTGATAAATTCCTTAATTCCACCCTGGAGTCTCACAGCCAATGGAGTCTCACAGCCAACAACAGTCTCTCCCAGCATTAAAGAAAGTTTCACTAACACGTTACCTTAAAATACCTACTCTATTATTTCAAGGTCAGAACTGTTAGGAGGTGGAACAGAGATGTTACCTTTACAGCATACATCCTGCAATTGAATTCTACTTTTCTATCTCTTCTTGGGACTTGGTAAGGTATTTTAATATTAAAAAAAAAAACAAAAAACAAAAAACCCACCCATCTAACTATTTCACAACTCTAGTCCTGGGTCTATCTGTATGCTGTCTGTGACCGATTACCGGATAAATAGTTCTTAGCCAAACTAGGCTCACTACTTCCTGGCTAGATGCGTCTTCCTCAGATGACTAAACACTTTTCTGGGATTTAAGTTAATGGCCCAGCGCACTGTTAAGATTTCTGGGGCTTTCTTATAGGGTTGCTACTTGGTGGGGTGTATCATGGCCATGGGGTCCTCTACAGGGGTCCCTAGAAGGCCTGTACTACTTCACATGATGCTTTCCCTGGACTTCAGTATGTATATTCACAGCTTGCATATGGATAAGCCGAGGCATGATTAAGCAGTTTTTGTACCAATATAACTGTTTTTGTTAGTGGTGTGACTTTTTTCTTCCAAAATAACTACTGGTATAAAGATGCCTTATACCAATTTACCACACTCCCATACCATAAGGGAAATAAACTATATTGGTACAAATACATCCACACTGGGTGGGGAGCGGGTTACCACTTTACTTATGCTGGTACAGTACAACTTTAGATCACTGTATACATCGGTAGCAGAGAGAGAACCCAAGTTCACCAACTTCCTCTTCTAACCCCTACCATACTGTCTCTATTAAATAGCGTAATGAATATCTCACTAGATATGTAACTAAGAAGAATATCTGCAGTTCTACTAGCTGAATTATGACTACTGCAATTACCATTCCTCATGCTTTGGGCATATGCTTATCAGAAGCTGGGATCAAGGAGGAATTCCCTCTCCCTCTCATGGTTAATATTACTATGGGGGCTAGAAGCCTCAGTTATGATTAGGGTTGCCAACTTTCTAATCCCACAAAAATGAACACCCTAGCCCTGCCCCTTCCCTGAGACCATGCCCCCTGCCCTGCTGGTTCCTCAAGGCCCTGCCCCGCACTTACTTCATTCCCCCTCCCTCTGTGGCTCACTCTGTCCCACCCTCAGTCACTTTCCTGTACCCCAACCCCCTGCCTCAGCCCAGTGAGAGGGTGTGGGCTCTGGGGTGGAGCCAGAAATGAGGGGTTCAGGTTGCAGAAGAGGGCAACAGCTGGGGTAGGCATGTGGAAGGGGCTGAGGGCTCCAGCTGGGGGTGTGGGAGGGGGTATGGGTTGATGTGCTGGGGGGCTGAGGTCTCTGTTTTGGGGTGCAGGCTCTGGGGTGGGGCCAGGGATGAGGTGTTTGGGCTGCAGGAGGGGGCTCTGGGTTTAGGGGCATTGTGGCATGGGCTTACCTGTGGTAGCTCCGGGTCAGCAACGCAGGGGCAGGGCTAAGGCAGGCTTCCTGCATGTCCTGACACCATGGACCATGGTGTGCTCTGGAAGCGGCTGGCAAGTTCAGCTCCTAGCCAGAGGGGCAGCAGGCAGCTTTGCGCCGCATTGCTCTTGCCTGCAGGCACTGCCGCCCAGCTCCCATTGGCTATGGTTCCTGGCCAATGGGAGTGCAGAGCCAGTACTCGGGGTGGGAGTTGTGACAGGGTGGATCACAGACACTGCCTCAGGGCTGCCAACTGTTGTGCCAAGACTACTCCTGCCCCTGGTTTCCTGCCCTGGCAGCTTGAGACTCCAGAAATCCTGTCTGGTTTGAGTCAGACTCGCTAGCCTGCTGCAAACCCAGACCCGGGTCTGAACCATGTCCCCTAACACCTGTAGGCTGCCCTGGAAACAAGTTAAGAAGCGTTCCTACCCTTTGCACTCAGATACTCAACTCCCAATGGGGTCCAAATCCTAAATCAGCGTTTCCCAAACTTTTTAGGCCACAGAACACTTTTTAGCCTGGTATATATTTACAGAATACTTATAATATTATTTTGTAGTCGTTTGGTTTTCAAATAAAAAATTATTTATGCTCAAATATATTTTATTTTATAAAACAAAGCAAAAATACAAATTTAAAATAACTTGAACTAACAATTTCTAACTGAAAAGCGTGTATACAGTAGTACAAAAATCAAGTGCAAGAGTCAAAATTCTCTTTACGCCATGATATTCAATACGAGATCTATCAATAACCAGAAAAAGTTTTATGTTAAATTATAGTCATTCAAAAAGTTGTAAACTACACTTCAAATATGCCAAATTTAAAATAAAAAAAAATTAAAGACCCTTTTTTAAAATTACGATTCGTTCATGGAACACTAATTCACACTGTGCGGAACACCAGTGTTCTGCAGAACACAATTTGGGAAACACTGCCCTAAATAGATTGGGTTTACCCTGTATAAAGCTTATACAGGGTAAATACACAGCTTGTTCGCCCTCTAACACTGATAGAGAGATATGCACAGCTGTTCGCCTTCCCCAGGTACTCATAGGTACTCTAGCTTACTTAATAATTAGAAAGTGATTTTATTAAACACAGAAAGTAGGATTTAAGTGGTTCCAAGTAGTAGCAGACAGAACAAAGTGAATTACCAAGTAAAATAAAATAAAACACTCAAGTCTATGTCTAAGAAACTGAACACAAATAAAACCTCACCAGTTCTAGCAAGCTTCCTTTTACAGACTAGTCTCCTTCTAGTCTAGGTCCAGCAATCACTCACACCCCCTGTATTACTATCCTCTGTTCCAGTTGCTTTCAAGTATCCTTGGGGTGGAAACGCTATCTCTTTAGCCAGCTGAAGACAAAATGGAGGGGTCTCCCAGGGTTTTAAATAGACTTCCTCTTGAGGGTGGACACCCCTCCCTCCCCCTGTGTAGAATCCAGTCACAAAATGGAGATTTGGAGTCACATGGGTAAGTCACATGTCATTGCAAGACTGAGTTCCTTACCAGCCAAGCCACATGCCTGGGAAACTCAGATCTGGATTGGCGTCTCCATGTTCATTGTTGGCTTGATTGGGCACTTACTGAGAACAGTTCTTTCTCAGAAAGCTGCCCAACTGCTTCACTGAGGCTATTTAAAATTAACCAAGTATATAGCCAATATTCACATCTTTGAGTACAAAAATGACACACACATACAAATAGCATGAACATATCCAGTAGATCATAACCTTTACAGAGCTTTGTTACATGGCATATGTAGCAAAAACATATTCCAGTTATATCATACATACATTTATAAGATCCCCCCATAAAGCCCTATGGGGTGCACCATCACAGGGGTAGCATGCAGAGCCCCATAGGCCCCCCCCCCCCACACCTAGGAGCTGGACCTTCTTGCTGATTCCTGGGCAGCAAGGACAGGTAGGGACTAGGTTGACTTAGCTTCACAGCACTGCCAATTTGACTTTTATCAGCCTGGTCGGTGCTGACTGGAGCCGCCAGGGTTCCTTTTCAACCGCGTGTTCCGGTTGAAAGCCAGATACCTGGTCACCTAGCTATGTGTTAGAGACTGTTTATACACATACTTATGGACAGTCTCTCTTCCAAAGAGCTTACAATCTAGACAACACAGTCAAAGAGTGGGAGGAGATAGGTGACTTGCCCAACATCACTGTGACAGATTCGGTCACAGAGACCCATTGAGACTGTCCCCTGACATGCTGAAACTGCCTTTGAGCCCTTTTTCCCAGCCAGCCTGGGACTCCAGAACCCTGCCTTGTTGAGCCAGACATGCTACTCCGCTGCAACACAAACCAGGGTCTGAACCATGCCCCCAAAGCTGCAGACTTTAACCTAAAACTGCCCAGCAGTTTTCTATCTCCAGCACCAGACACCCAGCTCTCAATCGGATCCAAACCCCAAATAAATCCATTTTACTCTGTATAACGCTTATACAGGGTAAACTCATAAATTGTCCACCCTCTATAACACTGATAGAGAGATATGCACAGCTGTTTGCTCCCCCAGGTATTAATCACTTACTCTGGGTTAATTAATAAACAAAAGTATAAACAGTAATATTTAAGTGATTTCAAGTAATAACAGACAGAATACAGTCAGTTACCAAGCAGAATAACACACACAAGTCTAAGCCTAATACATTTAAGAGACCGAATACAGGTAAATCTCACCGTCAGAAATGTTCCAATAAGCTTCTTTCACAGACTAGACTCCTTCTTAGTTTGGGCCCAATCCTTTCCCCAGTACAGTTCTTATTAGTTCCAGCTCAGGTGGTAACTAGGGGATTTTTCATAACTTCAGCCCCCTTTGTTCTGTTCGGTCCCCCTTTTATGGCTTTGGTACAAGCCGGGAATCTTCTGTCTCTCTGGGTCCCCAACCCTCCTTCTAAACAGAAAAGCCCCTGGTTTACGATGAATTCCAGTACCAAGTGACATGGTCACGTGTTCTATAAGACCCCCAAGCCTCAATTCTTTCAAGTCAGACTCCTATGAACATAGGAAGGCTTACAAGTAAACAGACATTTAGAACCAGCTGACCTGGTTAATGGGAGCCATCAAGATTCTAAACTACCATTAATGGCCCACACTGTGCATAGTTACAATAGGACCTCAGTATAATACGTCATATTTCTAGCTTCAGATATAAGAATGATACATTCATACAAATAGGATGAACACACTCAATAGATTAGAATATTTGTAATTATACCTTACAAGAGATCTTTTGCATACAATGTATTCCAGTTACGTTATATTCACGCTCATTAGCATATTTCCATAAATCATATGGACTGCAGCATCACAGTCACATTGCAGCTCAGTGAGAGCCAGCGATAGGGCCCATGACTCTTGACTCCCGGTTCAATACCCTATTCATTAGACCACCTGCTTCTGTAAGGATAGTCTCGCACACTTAACTGTGCAATAGGATTTTACTCCTATCTCTGAAATATCACTCACATGGTTTAAACTTAGTTCATAGACTTTAAGGCCATTATGATCATCTAGTCTGACCTGCAGGCCACAGAACCTCACTCACCCACTCCTAGATCCCTAACCTCTGGATGAGTTACTGAAGTCTTAAAACAGGGGTGGGCAAACTACAGCCCGCGGGCCATATCCGGTCCGCGGCCCCTGCCGCAGAGCCGCACAGCGCAGGCACTAGGCACTGCTGCGGGACCGGGGCTGTGTGCCCCCCCACCCCCTGGAGCCGGGCCATGTGGGCAGTGCTCTGGGGGCAGGGGCTGCATGCTTCCCCCCGCCCCCGGAGCCATGCCATGCGGAGAGCGCTCTGGGGTCCAGGGCTGCACACTGGCCCCTCCCCTGGAGCGATACTGCACGGGGAGTGCTCTGGGAGCTGGGACTGCTCGCTGGCCCCTTCTCCGGAGCTGCACTGAGCGGGGAGCGCTCTGGAGGCCAGGGCTGTGCACTGCCCCCCTCCCCCAGAGCCATACTGCATGGGCAGAGCTCTGGGGCCGGGGCTGCATGCTCCCCCACTCCTGAGCAGCTACGGTAAGAGGGGGGATGGGGAGGTTCCAGGGTGGTGGTTGGGAGGGCTTTGGAGGGGACAGTCAGGGAGCAGGGTGGGTTGGATGGGGGTGGGGTTCTGGGGTGGTGGTCAGGGGGTGGGAAGGTGGATAGGGGTTGGGGCAGTCAGAGGACAGGGAGCAGGGGAATTGGGTAGGGGGTGGGATCCTGGAGGGTAGTTAGGGGTCTGTGGAAGGGGCAGTCAGGGGACAAGGTGCGGGAGCGGGGTTAGATGGCTCAGGGATTCTCAGGGAGCAGTCAGGGGGCGGGAAGTGGGAGGAGGCAGTCAGGGGGTGGGGCCTTCCCTACCCGGCTCTCGATATAATTTTGCAAACCCGATGTGGCCCTCGGGCCAAAAAGTTTGCCCACCCCCTGTCTTAAAATCATGATGTAAAGACTTCAAGTAACAGAGAATCCACCATTTACACTAGTTTAAACCTGCAAGTTACCGGTGCTCCACACTAGGGAGGAAGGCAAAAAACCAAACCAAACCAAACCCAAAACCAAAGAGTCTCTGCAAATCTGACCTGGGGAGAAATTCCTTCCTGATCTCAAATATGGTGGTCAGTTGAACCCTGAGCATTTCATTAAGGCTCAACAGTCAGACATCAGAGAAAGAATTCTCTGTAGTAAGTTAGAGCCCTCCCATTCTATTGTCCCATCATTGGCCACTGGAAATATTTGCTACTAGAAGTCACAGATCAGCAACATGCCATTGTAGGCAGTCTCATCATATCATCTTCCCTTCCCCCATAAACTTATTATAATCAGTTTTGAAGCCAGCTATGTTTTTACTCCCACCACTACCCTCGAAAGGCTGTTCCAGCTCCTCTGATGGTTAAAAATGTTTGTCTAATTTCAAGCCTAAATTTGTTGATGGTCATTTTATAACCCTTTATTCTTGTGTCCACACTGGTGCTTAACTTAACTCCTCTCCCTCCCTGGTATTTATCCCTCTGCTGTGTTTATAGAGAGCAATCATATCACCTTCAGCCTTCATTTAGTTAGGCTAAATAAATCAAGTTCCTTGGGTCTCCTCTTGAAAGGTAGGTTTTCCATTCCTCTGATCACCATAGTAGCACTTCTCTGCACCTGTTCCGTTGAACTCATCTTTCTTAAACATGGGAGACCAGAATTGCACACCTTATTCTAGATAAGTCTCACCAGTGCCTTGTATAATGGTAATAACACTTCCCTATCTCTACTGGTTATACACTTTTTCATGGCTGTATCAGACTGGTAGCTCATAGTCATCCTTTGATCAACCAGTACACCCAGGTCTTTCTCCTCTGTGGCTTCCAATGGGATAAGTTCTCAATTTAAAGCAAAATTTCTTCTTGTTAGTCCTTAAGTGCATGCCTTTGTACTATTAAATTTCGTCCTATTTCATTACTCCAGTTTTCACGGTCGTCCAGATCTTCTAGTATTGTATTCTGATCCTCCTCTGTATAGGCAATACTCCCAACTTTGTGTCACCCACAAATGTTATTAGTGCACCCCGACTTTGGGTGTCAAGATCATTAATAAAAATGTTAAATAAGATTGCTCCCAAGACTGATCTCTGAGGAACTTCACTAGTAATCTCCCTCCAGCCTGACAGTTCACCTTTCAGCATGACCCACTGTAGTCTTCCCTTTAACCAGTTCCTTATCCAGCTTAAAATTCTCATATTAATTCTCATCTTCTCCAATTTAACTAATAATTTCCTCATGTGGAACTATGTCAAATACCTTACTGAAATCCAGGTAGATTAGATCTACAGCATTCCTTTGTCTAAAAAGAAATAATCAGTTATCTTCTCAAAGGAGATCAGGTTTGTATAGCATGATCTATATTTTGTGAAACCATGTTGTATCTTTATCCCAATAATCATCTACCTCTATATCCTTAAGTACTTTCTATTTCAAATTTGTTTCTTAGACTTTAGTAAGGCTGGTCATCAGCAGCCACGATTGAACCTGGGACTGCTGAAGCTTAATGTCTGAGCCTCTACTACACAATCTAAAAGCCACATGCCTCTTGACCAAGACTGTAGAAGTCTCATCAATCTTTAGGTGGTCTAGGTGTCACTAGAGCGGGATAAAGGGCCACACCAAACAGGCATGGGTTACATTTATATACAATTGAGATTAAACTAAAAGGCCTGTAATTTCCTTGATCCTTTTTTCCCTCTCTTAAAAAGAGAGACTAGATAAGCAATCCTCCAATTACAAGGTATGGCCCCTGAGTTTACAGATTTGTTAAAAATCCTTGCTATTGGGCTGGCAATTTCATGTACCAGTTTCTTTAATATTCTTGTGTGGAGATTGAGCCCCCCAATTTAGTCCCATTGAGCTGTTTTAAATCTGACTTCCACCTTGGATGTAATAATTTCTACTTCCATATCCTCATTTCCACTAGCCAGCCTGCCAGTACCCCAAAGCTCCTTGTTACTTTGCCTCCATTTTTAATAAAGGTATTGTATGTGTTCAGATGTCGAGCCATCCCTAAATTATCCTCAATGCTTAGTGGTCCCACCTCCTTTCTTAATTTTCTTTTTATTTATATGGCTATATAACCTTTTACTATTGGTTTTAATTTCCCTTGCAAGATCCAGCTTTTTTTGTCTTTTGAAAGTTCACTTTTCCCCTTCATTTTCTGACCTCCACGAGATAGCTTTGCTTGTTGATCCACCCCATCTTCCATTCTTTGTAGGCTTTTGACTCTCTCAATCTCCCTTTTGAGATGCTTGCCATTCCAGCTTGCTCTGCAACATTTACTTACACATTTTTCCCCTACATGGGATGCAGGCTTCAGATAGTCTTTGGAACTTTGACTTAAAAGTAATTCCAAGCCTCCTCCACATTTAGATCCTTGGACTGGGCTGAAGAACTCACTTTCCTAACTAATTCCATTAATTTTTTTAAATTTGCCCTTTTGAAATCAAGGATCCTAGTTGCAGATCTATCTTTGTTTATCCTTCCATTTAGTTTAAACTGAACTAGCTCATGATCACTTTAACCATGGTTGTCCCCTACAACCAATTCTTCTATGACATCCTCACTACTCACCAATACCAAACTGAATATGGCATCACTTCCTGTAGATTCAGTGACTGGTGAAGAAATCTGTCAATTATTACCTCCATAGGTGCCGATTAGCAGGTGCCTAGCATACACTGGAAGCCAGCTGCTCCCTTCCCCCAGTGCCTTCCACCAGCCGGTGGTCCCGCTGATCAACTCCTCCCCCTACCTACCAGCGCCTACCACACGCTGCAATCAGCTGTTTTGTGGTGTGCAGGAGGCTCTGGGAGGAGTGGAGACAAGGTGCACTGTGGGGACAGGGCACGAAGAGGCAGGGTCGGGGCAGGGACTTAGGAGAAGGGATGAAGCAGGGTCAGGAAGAGGCAGAACAGGGTGAGGGCTTGGGGAAGGAGGCAGGTGGGGGCAGGATCTGGGGCACAGGGGGTCTTGAGCACCCCCAGGCCCAGAGGAAGCCAGCGCCTATGATCACATCCAGGAAAATGTGGGCCTTACTATTATTAGTTGCACTTGTCCTCCAATTTATATCTGGGAAGTTAAAGCCTCCCATAATCACACAATTTCCAGTAGGTTTTTATTGTATTAAAAATATTAAAGAGGTCTCTATCCATATCTAGATTGGATCATGGGGGTCTGTAGCATACCTCAAGCACTATCACAGGGGAGCCTCTGGTAGCTTTCTTCCCCAAACAGTCCTGTTGTCCCAGACTGCATTATCCATTCCCATCACTTTTAGATTTCTTTACCGTTTACCTCATCATTATGCTACTCTATCACCTTTACTTCTGTTTTTCCTGAATAGCACATACCCTTCAATACCTGTACTCCAGTCATAGGTATTATTCCACCACGTTTCTGTTATCTCTATAATATCTGGTTTCACCTTCCTGCATCAGTAGTTCTCGTTCCTCCATTTTGTTACCCTGGCCCTTTGCACTGATGTACAGACATCTTAGTTGTTTCTGCTTGGCTTCGGCCAGATTCTTCACTTGCTTAGGTACAGTCATCTTGTTGTCTGTATTGCAGTCTGGTTTGATTGGTATTGGCACTATCTTTCTTATTAAATGTTTATTCTTCTACCCACTGCTGTTCCTTCCTCCATTGCAATATTCTCTTTCTTGATTTTTTCCTCCTGGTCAATATTCAAATTAGGCATGGTGAGTACATGAGTATATCTCCCAGCCGTCTCCCAAATTCCTAGTTTAAAGCTCTTTTAATCAGCTGTGCCAACCTCCATCACAAAATCTATTTCGCTCACTACTCAGCTGGAGTCACTCCGATGAGAACAGTCCTCTGTCCAGGAATGCTCGCAGTGGTTGAATATCCCAAAGTCCTCCAATGCTTGAGCCGTCTTTGATCATCATAATCTTGTCTCACTTTTGTTCTCCTCCTCTAGGGACAGGTAGAATCCCACTGAAGATCACTTGAGCCTTCTCTTCTTTAAACATCTTCCCCAGCCTGGCTCGGTCTCCACTGATAAATTATAGTGGAAATCTAGCAGTATCATTTGTTCCCATGCATAGGTTAATGAATTATTTCCTGCTCTCATTAGTATATTCTTCAGCCTCAGGTCCACATCCCACATCTTAGCTCCCTGCAGACAGCACACCCTTCTGTTCTCTAGATCAGCTCTGGTGCCAGGCCCATCCTTCTTAGTAGGGAGTCACCAATCATGTAGACCCACTTCATCCGGGTATTGGTGTGATTCTCTGGCCCTCCTCCTGTTCTTTCTGGCTACAAGTCCTCTGGTCTTTTGTTCTCTCTTGCAATCTTCTGTGAGTCAGTCTTTATCCTTCAGTGGTTCCCAACTCCGCCTGTTCTCATTGACTCTTCCCCTTCTCTTCTTCCTTGCCCTCCCACTTTCTGTTACTGTCTGTTGTGCCCCTTCTTCATTTTTCCCAACTCAATAAACCTGTACCTGAGCTCTATTTCTCCTTCAATAGCCTTCTTTTAACAAAGATGTAAAATGGTTTTAAAATTGTTTTATGTGAATAGCTTTTGGATTAGATAAACATGTGGCGGAAGGTCCTAAATCATCTGCGTTACTCACAGGGTTTTTATCTGAGGGTGGGAGGTTGTGGAGCAGATGAAATATTGCCTTAAGACAATAGTAATGGAAATGACAACTCTAATACCAAATCAGAAGTTTTGTGGCATAAGATCTTCACCCAATTTACTAAAACATAAGTAATAAATCCCACAACCTAACATGTACAGCATCAATCAAGCATGTTGAGTCGCTCATAATATAAACCCCTGAGGGCTCAGAATGTGTTTTAACCTCTGGCTACAGTTCTGTGCATATCTGTGGACATATACCCAAGCATTAAATAATAAATGCAAGGAGTTGGAGGGCCTCATTGCCGCTGTTCCCAAGGGACAAGTGTTGACATTACTAAAGCTACTAGCACAAATTTCCTTGTTTGCTGTTTCAGCAGAATGGAGATTGAATTGCCTTTGCCAGGTCTGATTCCCTCAAGGCCAAAGAGGGACGGGGGAGGACATCTTAGGGGAAGCTTATGCTGCAGCTGGGTGTTGGGGGCTAGAGAACTTTGAGAATCTCTAAGAGTGCCATTGCTGCAAGGGATGAGAGGAGTTGCACTGCGGTTTGGAGTTTAATAGTTTTCCAAGAGAATGCAAAGGCAGGCCCAATGGAGTCAGGAGCAGAGCCATCACCAAGTTAAATGAGGGAAAACTGTCTCCTCACTCCAATTAGTGCTGAATATCCCTCTATAGATATAGCCTCAAACCCTAGAGTATGGGGATGCATCAGAATATCCATTTTTAAAAATTTTATTTTAGCTCATGGTTTGTAGAGCAGCATAAAAATCTGTCTCCAATGCTGCACAAACCAGATAGCAAATAAAAATCGTCCCATATGCATTTACAATCTCATGAATTTGGTGGAATTTACAATCTCATGAATTTGGTGGAAGCAGGGCATGACTCATGTATTTTAAATACTTGGGGTTGGCAACAATATATCGGGCCCCCTGCCACTGATCTACAGGGGGAGGGTGAAACTGCTGCCTAGTTAAAAGCCAGGGGACAGGTGTGACACAGCCTCCACTTTGCACCCACAACCGGCAGTAGGGCTGGACAGTGGCACCCCAGCAGCTATAGCTGCATACACCCCTCTCTTGTGCAGTGAAGATAGCCCCTCCCCTAGCCCCCACCGGAAGGCGGCTGACTCTCTCTCCGCCGCACTCTATGGTAACGGAGAGCGAGAGAGGGAGTACCACTAGCACGTGGCCCACCAGCACCAATAGAAAAGGAACAAACCAGAGAGCGAAGATAAGTGCTGGCTAGATATTGCGGACTGTAAGCCCGTCTCTCTACTGCCCTCAGCTTGTTGAAGGCAGCAGAGTCCTCCCAGCCCCCCAGGGTGGGGGATTGGGTTCAGCCGTCCAGCCCCCCTTACCTGATGCATCCCTGACCCCCCCCCATTTTATCGCGCTGCCATAGCGAGTGTGAGCGGAGATCGGCATTACCTCTAATAGGCCTACAGCGAAGCCTATGCTGGGTACGAGGCCGAAGAGCCGGCCGCCATCTTGGTAAAGGAGAGGGATGTGCGTGACCTGCTAGTATAAGGGTGGCCCCTCCCCCACGCACCCTTGTCCTGTCAAATCGCCACAGGAACGGCGCGTTCGTTCGCACAGTGCTTTAAGCGCATGCGCTTTTAGGGCTCCTGAGGCACGCAGGCGCGTATTTATCTTTAGTCTGTTGCTCTTGCTTGCATCCTTTCGCGCTGTGAGTCCCCGGCTCCGATCTTGGGGCGGGGTCTATGCCTGCGGAGGCGCGCGCGACTATAGCTAGAGAGCCTGAGGGGCGAGACTCGTAGCGAGTGCGCGAGCCTGAGGGACGGTTGGAAGAGTTTGGTTCCGCAATCGCTCTGTACAGCCCAGGCTGCCAGGTGAGGGGCGCGGCGGCGGTCCCCGGCTCGCCGGGGGGGCTCTAGGGCCGCGCAGGAGCCGGCGCTATAGGGTGAGGAATCTGGGTTTCCTTCCCTCATCCCCGACTCGCAGCTTCCGCGGGGTTAGGCGCCGCAGTGTCCAGTGCTGCTTCCGCGCCCTGTCTTCAGGCCGCTGCCTGGCGATGCTGGAGTTCCTGAGAATTCCCATGGCAGGGCTCGGGCGCCGAACTCTCTAGCAGCCCAGTAGTCCCGGCCCGATGTCTCTCAGGCCTCAGAGGTGCAGTGCCGGGGATCGCCGGAAGGCTCCCTCGTCCCTTCTGCGTTCAGAAGTTAGTCGCCAGCCCTGCTTCGCCTTTGCTTGATACCACCCTCCCCGTGTGCGAGCGGGAGGAGAGGGAGCTGTACGGGTGGGGGAGGTGGGGTTTTTCTCCTAGCTTTTCAAAAATGAAGGCTAACGCGTTTTTCAAATACTATGCACTTAAGCCTCCTCCCCCCTTCCCCAGCTTTGGAGAAGCCTTGTGGCTTTCCGGCCGTAGCTGGCTAAAACGTACTCCTGCAATTACACCACTGTGACTTTTCAGTGTTTGAATGGCTCACTGTCTGCAAAGTTAACGTGTACAGCTTTACCGCCCCACACGTATATACATTAACAATTAAGTGTAAGCATTAACAGCATAGTCTTTAAAATGTGAATTATGTTAGTTCTGGTATTGTGGAACTAACAGACCTGGTCAAATTGTAGCTGGAGAGAGACGTTCTGGTCACTGGCAATGCTGGACAGGTTTGTAGGAATGGAATTTACTGGGCTGTGGAAGTGCGGGTTGTGGACTGGGATGGAGCAAAGGAAAGAAGATGGGGAGCTACTACAGGAGACTGATGACTATAGCGATGGAAATTAGAGCTGTCCAAAAAGCAGGATTAAAGAGGTAGCAAAGAGCCTTGCAGCCTAAAATGCTCATTGCACTAAGTAGATAGAAGGCGATGGAGCAACTGTAAAGTTAGAGCTTTCTATGCCATGTGTGAAGTTGCCATGCTGCTAGGGCTCCAGCCCGCTGCTTCTGCTGGGGAGCATTGCAGTGGCATGACTGGCTCCGGCGAGGGGGTGGGATTGGATAAGGGGCAAGAGGTCGTGGGGGGCAGTCAGAGACCAGGGGTGGTTGGATGGCGCGGAGACTCGGTAGGATGGTCAGGGGAAAGGGAGTCGGGGTGGGGGTGTGGATATGGGTCATGGGGATCGGGGACAGGGAGTGGTTGGATAGGGCATGGGAGTTCTGGGGGACCTGTTGGGGTGAGGGTGTGGATAGGGGTCAGGGCAGTCAGGGGACAGGGAGCAAGAGGGTTGGGTAGGAGGTGGAGTCTTGGGGGCAGTTGGAGGTGGGGTCACTAGAGGGGGTGGTCAGGGGACAAGGATCAGGGGGGCTTGGATGGGGTCTCTGGAGGGGGCAGTCAGGGGACAAGGTGCAGGGGGAGTTGGATGGGTCAGAGATTCTGTAAGGGGCAGTCAGGGGGTGGGAAGTGGGAGCGGGTGGATAAGGGCAGGGGCCATGCTATTTGAGGAGGCACAGCCTTTCCTACCTGGCACTCTATACCGTTTTACAACCCCATGTGGCCCTCGAGCCACAAAGTTTGCCCACGCCTGTCTTTGATCATGCAAGACACATGTATATTGTCTTCCACAGGGTTTTAGAACAGCTAGGATGCTCGCAAATCGGAAGCTGCTTATGAATTTGTGTATTGCTGCCGGTGTGAAAGAACTTAATCACAGTATTAAAACATCTTTCATGCAATATTCCCTGTTGTGAAAGATTTCTACGTTGGTTACCTTCAGCAGTGTCTCTCAACCTTTCCAAACTACTGTACCCCTTTGAGAAGAAATCAGACATAAAAATACAAAAGTGTCACAGCACACTATTACTGAAAAATTGCTTATTCTCATATTTACCATACAATTATAAAATAAATATTGTACTTGTATTTCAGTGTATAATATGTAGACCAGTATAAACAAGTCGTCATAGGAAATTTTAGTTTGTACTGACTTCACTAGTGCTTTTTATGTAGTCTGTTGTAAAATTAAGCAGATATCTAGATGAGTTGATGTATTCCTTGGAAGACCTCTCGATACCCCCAGGGGTACATGTACCCCTGGTTGAGAAGCAGTGGCCAAGAGAGAGCCTAAATGGATAGATTGGACTGGAGAGTATAGTGTGTCCAATACAAAATTGTGTGATCCTATAACTAAAACAGAAAATTCAAGATGCTTTTGTTTTAAATCCCACCTCTGACATGGATTTGCAATGTGAGTCTGAGTGAATGACACAGTCCTCTTTCTGCCTCCTTTGTACAATGGAGATAATGAAACTTAATTCATAAGGGTGTTGAGATTTGATCAGTTAATATTTAAAGTTCTTGAAGATTTATATGGAAGGTAATTAATTGTCTTAAGTAATTCAATACCCTTCGACCTACTTACACAGTTCTTAAAGAGAAAGTTACTATGAGAGAAGTCTTTTAATTTACCTTTTGTGCAGCTGATATAGTGGTAACTCTCCACATTTTTTATTTAGATTTATAAAATAAGCACCTGTTCGTAGTCTAAATTTCACAATGAATATCTCCAAGACTCTTATCTTTAGCAATAAATATACAAATAGCATCAACAAATGTAAATACACCATTCCATCAAGCAGCCATAATAAAATTCGTCCAACCCACAGCCTGCCCCCCACAAATTTCATGAGTGGAAAGATGGACCTTGCAGTGCTTCTGGAAAGCCAGTATGGTCCCTGGACCAACAGGGAGAAGGTTTTTCTAAAGTTAATAACACCCTGCTAGTAACTTCCTCTCTCTTACTGAGAATTTGTCAGCTGAGCACTGCCTCTGATCCTAGCCGCAGCAGTGTAGCTTGAGGAGTCGAAGTCTCTTGACTAACATATCAAACAATTTAGGACTTTATCGGTTTAAACCAGCTTCTTAAATTCCACTTGGAAACTGATCATTCTTCTTTGAGTGTTCATGTCCATTCCAACCAGGTGTGTACACGCCACATACACGCCAACTGGAAGATTTTCCCCTAGCAATGTCCGTAAGGTCGGTCTGGGTGCCCTGTGGAGTGGCGCCTTCATGGTACCAATACAGGGCCCTGCCGATCGCTCACCCCCTCACTTCCTTCTTACCGCTAGTGATGGCTAGCTGGAACTTTGCCCTTGTAGCAAGCGCTTTAGCAGTGTTTCATAGTATATAGTGTACATAGTTTTCCCAATTTGTTAATATTTGTTTCTTATAGTTTAGTTTGGGCGGGGAGGGGCGTATCTCTCCCCTGACAATGTTTTTTTTCCCTTCCTGGGGTATGCCCGGGTCTCTAGGGATTAAATGGGCAGTTCTGAAACTTGGGGTTGTGGGGTGATCCCAGGGGGATCATGAGTCCCTGTTGTATTCGGTGGCATTTCAGCAGATGTCTGGGAATGCAGGACTGTGTCCGCCAAAAAGCCGCCGACTTGCGTGTTCCTCAACTTGTTAGAGACACACTGTGCATCCATCGAAATACTGCCGAACCCGGAAGTGTTTGCATTGGCGGCTTTTCAGCAGACATACCCGGGGTTGGCAGCACAGCAAAAAGGGGTCTCAAACTGGAAAAGTTTAAGAACCTCTGGCTTAAGCTCTGTGAGAGCTGTGGCAAGTTTATGCCTAAGAGTGATCCTCACTCTTCCTGCTTGCGAGTCACCAGAAAGAGAAGTGCTGTATCTAAGAATTTCTGCCCCAGAATCCTCAAAGGCTGAGAACAGAGACTATATCCTCTTGATGCAGATGGCATTGAGGCCACACTCTGACCCAGAACCAATAGAGCTGGCATAGAGCATGTCCTCATTGGTGTGCAGCGCTCTGGCACCAACGGCACGTGAAACAGCCCCGTCTAAGGACCTTAAGGCCTGGCACTGCCATGGCTCAAACCATAAGAAGTCAACCTCTGCATGGCACCGCTTTCCAGTGAGGGGTCAACAACCCCCACTTGAACCTACGAGTGTGTCAGGACAGACTGCTCCACCCTTGTCTCTGCCCATGGTCTCTCTGACTCCTGCCCCGTCCGGGGTCCAGTTGAGTCTGACCCCTCCTCGGTCCCTGGGCCACCAGTGGGGAACATACTGCATTCAAAGTGGCCGTGGACCTGATGTCTCCTGATGCTGTCCTCCCCACAGAGGAGGGACAAGTCGCCGGTAACCGCTGTTCCCCCTCCACTCCGTTCCACTCCAGGGGCAAGACAGCCATGATGGGCCACCGTTCTCCACCACAGGCTCCCCCGGCACAGCCCGTACAGACAGAAGGGCTGCACTACTCCCCAGCTTCGCAGCACCGCTTGCTGGCAATCCAGGGTACTGCTCCTCTGTGGTTCTCCTACTCTGAGACCTCGGAGTTGGAAGTGGACTCTTATCACTCCAGCAAATTGCAAACAGGAGGTTGAGGTCCAACGGAGTCACCAGCCATACCCAGTACCATGGCCGCAGCAGTGGCAGCCGTCTGCTCAGTGGCCCTTTTGGACACCTTGTGCTTACTGTCAGGGTCAAGTTCATAGTACATGATGCAGGACGGCATCTGTGTCTTTAACTGGGTTCTCCAGCAGCTATTGCAGAGGGCTGCTCAAAGCCTGGGGATACAGGCCAAGGAGGTGGAGGAGGATTTGGACCCTGTCGTGGGCATCCTTTCTCCCTCTGGTCTGTTCAGGGTTGCTCTGCCACTTATAAAAACTGTAGCTGATGCATGCAGAAATCTGTGGCAGACCCCCGCATCTCTGGGCCCTATGGCCAAGAAAACCGAGCAACACTACTTCTTACTGTCTAAGGCAGCGGTTCTCAAACTGGGGGTTGCGACCCCCTGAGGAGTCGCTGTCCGCTTCTCACGGAGGGCGGGGAGGTTTGCGAGCTGCTGGTGCTGCTGAAAAGCCACCGAATGAATTACTTCCTCATTCATCGGCTTTTTGGCGGACATGGCGAGCGCTCCCAAAGTGATTACTTCCACTTTGAGCGCACACTCAGGAGCGCTCAGCATGTTTGCCGAAAAGCATGTTCGCTGAGGAAGTAATTCATTCGGCTGCTTTTTGGCAGACGTACAAGGGTCCGCATAGCTCCGCAAAAATGGGTCACGGCGGTGGGAAGTTTGAGGACCGCCGGTCTAAAGGGTATGATCACCTTTGCACTCACCCTCCCGCCAGGATACTCTGTGTAGGCAAAACAGGAGTGGTAGAAGGAGGCAACACTGCTCCTATGGGCAAAACTCTGGACAGCCCAAGCTTCTGCCTGGGCCTAGACCCCCTGTAGATGAGCTCTTCACTGCTCGTTTCACAAATGAGCTGGAGACCACGTTGTTGCCAACACCAGTGCCCTTTTATTTCCTTGTGCAAGTCCCCACCACCACCTATATACAGTTATGTACACAATAGTACACTCACTTAGCTGCTTGGGGGACAGCTAGCTCCTCCAGCTAGCCAGGAACAACAGCAACTTGCTCCTCCTTTTCCTGTTTCCTCCCATGCACTTCCTTCCTGCCAGCTTTATCCTGCTGGCCTGGAAGGCTCACAGGTACTTTCCTTAAACCCTTCTTTCTAAGGGCCACACCCTGCCAGCTCCACTTAACTCCCCTTACTGAAAGCTGAGCCGAGCTAACAAGGGCTGGCTTAGAGCTTCTTGGCCAGCACCCTGTTACACCCACCCTTTTGAAGGTGTGGTCGAGGATGGCCTAACAGTCTGGACTCTGGATCCTTCCCCTCTTACCTTCTCATTCCGTTTGCCCCTTTCTACTATGCCTGGTCCTGAATTACTTCAGACCTCTGGGTGCTCCGCATGTTAGAGAGGGAGTATTCCCTCCAGTTCTGTGCCCTCTCCAATCCCCTTCTCAGTCCCTTTTCAGGGACCTCTCTCACGAGCAACTTCTTATTCAAGAAGTGCAGTCCCTCCTTTTGGTGGGGCCAGTGGAGGAAGTTCCTCAGGAGCTATGGGTCAAGGAGTCTTACTCCTGGTATTTCCTAATACTGAAGGCCAATGGGGGCCTCAGACCATCCTGAACCTGCGACAGCTAACCAAGTTTGTAAAGAAGCTCAAGTTCTGCATGGTCTCACTAATCTCCATTATCCCCTCACTGGATCCAGGAGACTAGGCTGCTCTCGACTGGGAGGACGCATCATGATAATCCCACATCGCAGACGTTACCTCAGATTCGCGGTGAGCAGGGACCATTATCAGTTTGCCATCCTTCCATTCGGTCTGTCAACAGCTCCCCAGTTTCTCACAAAATGCATGGCAGTTGTTGCGGCATTCCTGTGCAAGCGCCAGATACAGGTTTTTCCTTACCTCAACGACTGGCTGATCAAGGGCCACTCCAGAGTCCAAGTGGAGGATCAGGTGGTCTTCGTAAGAAAGACCTTCCTTGAGCTAGGTGGTCTCCTAAATAAAGCTAAATCTACCCTGTCCCCAGTGCAGAGAATAGAGTTAATAGGCACAGTACTGGACTTGATTCAAGCTAGGACATACCTCCTGGAGGCCAGGTTTCACTCATTAGGTGACCTATGGGGCCTCAGATAGTTCCCCACCATCACAGCAAGGAACTGCCTAAAGCTGCTGCGGCTCATGACTGCATGCACCTACATGGTACAGCATGCCAAGCTCAGAGTGCGTCTACTCCAGTCTTGGCTGATGCCAGTATATCAGCCAGCCTGAGATGCTCTGGACAGCACCATAACCCTGCCCAACCCAGTGTTGGACTCCCTTCTGTAGTGGCTCGACCCACAAGTGGCTTTTGTGGGAGTACCCTTTGCTAGCCCTTAACCCTCTCTCTCACTGTGATGGACACCTCGGATCTGGGCTGGGGAGCTCAGGACACAAAGCCTCTAGTCTGATGTGGAGAGCAAAGTCCACCTGAATGTCAGAGAGCTGAAAGTGGAGCGCTTGGCATACCAGGTTTTCAAAACCCATATAGCAGGCAGGCATCTCAGTCTTTACAGACAACACCTTGGCGATGTTTTATATCAACGAACGGGGGTGCATGCTCCTCTCCCCGTGCCAGGAAGCCCTCGCACTGTGGGACTTCTGCATAGAGCACTCAATTCACCTGCAGGTGTCTTGCCTCCTGGGAGTGCAGAATGAGCTGGCGGACAGTCTCAGCCGGACCTTCGATGGCCACGAGTGGTCCCCCCAGCTGGACGTGGCGAGCTCAATCTTCCATCTCTGGGGCTCTCCCCAAATAGACCTGGTTGCCACTTGCAGCAGCAGGAAATGTCAGCTATTCTGCACCCTCATGAGTCACAGTCCAGGGTCTGTTGTGGATGCCTATCTCCTCCCATGCGGAAGAGGGGGGTTCCTGCTCTATGCTTTCCCACCAATTCCACTGGTCCACAAGGTGCTCCTCCAGATCCGCAGGGACCAGGGCCAAGTCATACTGATAGCGCCGATGTGGCCACGGCAGCAATGGTTCATGTCACTCCTGGTAATGTCTGTGGCAGCACTGCTCACTTTACTGCTGGTTCTGGATCTGATCATGCAGGGCTATGGCCAACTCTGGCACCTGAACCTAGAGTCGCTCCACCTTACGACCTGGATGCTCTGTGGCTAAGCACTGCAGAGCTATCTCACTTGTAAGAAATTAGACAAGTCCTCCTCAGTAGTAGAAAGCCTTCCACCAGGGCAGTATACTTGGCCAAGTGGAAAAGATTCTCCATCTGGGTGGAGCAGTGCAGTCAGTCAGCATTGCTCGCCCCCATACTGCATATACTGGATTACCTCCATCACTCTGTCATCAGTAAGGGTCCACTTATCTGCCATTTCTGCCTTCCATCCGAGCACAGATAGTTTCTTGGTCTTCACAAATCCTCTAGTTGATCACTCCCTCAGGGGCCTGGACAGACTCTTCCTGCAGATGCTCTCCACACTCACGGGCCCCCCATTTGAACCACTAGCGATGTGCTCTCTCTCTTGTACAAGATTGTGTTCCTCGTGGCAATTACTTCAGCTAGATGAGTATCAGAGCTCAGGGCCCTTACATCTGAGCCTCCTTACACAGACTTTCATAAGGACAAGGTCCAACTCACACCTCACTCTGCCTTTGTTCCTAAGGTTGTCTCTGTTTCACATGTGGACATGTTCCTACCAGTGTTTTATCCTGAAACACACTCCTCCCAATAGGGAGCGTAGGCTGCACTCTCTGGATGTACATAGAGCCCTAGCCCTCTATACTGAGAGGACTAAATCATACTGGAAGTCCATCCAACTCTTTGTGGCCATGGCAGACAGAATGAAGGATCTCCCATGATGAGATGCATTGTGAAGAGACAGGATCACATCCTGCATTCTAGAGTGTTATGACCTGGCAAAGGTGCTTGCCCTGCCAATTACCGCCCATTCAACCAGGGCCCAAGCCTTCTCAGCGGCATTCCTGATCCAACCCAGGAAATCTTCAGGGCAGCTACGTCATCCTCAATACATACGTTCACAGCACACTGTGCAATTACACAACAGGCCAGAGACAATCCGCCCTTTGGACGCGCTGTGCTCCAATCCATGGAAGACTCTCTGACCCTGCTGCCTGAAGTTTGGCTTGTGAGTCACCTATTTGGAAAGGACATGAACAGTCACTCGAAGAAAAAAACAGCTACGCACTTTTTCATAACTGTTCTTCGAGATGTGGTGTTCATGTCCATTCCAATACCCACCTTCCTACTACTCTGACAGAGTAGCTGGCAAGAAGGAACTGAGGGGGTGGGGAAGTCAGCGGGGCCTTTTATTGGGCGCCATGAAGGGACCTGGGGGGCACCCAGGCTGACCCTACAGATGCTGCTAGGAGGAAAATCTTCCAGCTGGCGTGGCACACATACAGCAGTAAGAATGGACATGAGCAATACATCTCAAAGAATAGTTACAAGAAAGTGAGTAATCATTTTTTGACCATTGATCATTGTCTGTAGATCACGGAGCACTGCTGTTACATAATTCTAGCATGGAAGTCCACCTAATAAACATGCTGTCATATATTGTACTAGCTTTTGTTTCTTGGGCTGTATCTACCCTGCACTTTCATTGTTAAATCTTTTGTTGCTCAGGTGTGGAAACCCCCCATCCCTCCTGAACACCAAAAGTTTTAACAATGAAAAGTACCAGTGTTCGCCATAGGCAGCTGGTAACCTAGCTGTTGTGGAAGCCTAGATCCCAGCCCCTCCACTTGTGCCCAAGGCTCCATCCTTCACCCTCCTTGCCTGCACTTCCACTGTGGCGCTGGGTGGTGCAGCAACAGTGGCCCCCAGCCCTGGTGTGCTGCGGCGGCAGCAGCCAAGGCAGAGGGCTGGGGGGAGCTGCAGGAGGGGGCTTGGCCTGGAGGTGGGGCCATGCTAGGCTGTTTGGGGAGGCACAGCTTCCCACAGCCTAAGATTTCCACTGCCCATGGTGTGGACAGCACTTCATCTGCAGGAGCCGCTCTCCCGTTGACTAAGATACTGCCCTCGGTTGGTGTTTTATTTCATCATCAGGAGAGCTCTCTCCCTGTGACAAAAAGCATCTATGCTGTGTGCCTTACACAGATGTAGCAGCACAGCCAGGCCATTATAAGGTGTGTGGTGTAGTCATACACTGACGCCACTCAGGCTATTTCCTTCACACATGCGCGCACACACACAATATGTAACAGTAATTCAGTCCTAAAGGCACAGCTAACCGTAAATTTATACTTCTTGCTAGGCAGACTGCAAATTTGGATACATCTGCTTCTTGAAATCCTGGTAATTACCAAAATAGAATATTTGCTAGGGAGTCGTAGTTAATACCATTTGTTCTTGTGAAAATTAATATTGAACCTTTAGTAACTACAAAGGGTCAAGGCCTTCAGGTTTATATCTTGGTTAGGGTGACATAGTGTAGGCTGTCAGTAGCAATCATCACAGTTCTCTACCTGTCTAGCCATTATCAGGTGGCCCAGAAGCTGGGGTGATGCATAGTAGTAGTTTTAGAATGTTCTCTGTCTTGCTCATTGTGAAGAGATAATTGAAATTTGATTGCACAGTGGTGGTTTTAGTAGGTATTTGGTCTTCATATTATCCTGTTTTGTTCACAGAGTGGCTGACTTTCCTGAAGGATGGCCAAGGTAAGAACAGCATTTGTATCTTCATTAATTACAAGATAAAAGCATAGTTTTTTTATTAAGGTTTTTATATAATGCAACCAAGCCTTCCTGTGCAATGAATATAAAGTTTTTAGAGTGTGGGGTCCACAGTCAAGTATATGGAATATTTCAAATTTAGAGATGAATAAAAATAAACTTTGAACAGTTTGGTAACAGAGCCTTTAAGCAAGATTATAAAAACAACAATAGAGAATTTAAACCAAAAAATCTTATTAATGCAGTGGTTCCCAAACTGTGGTTCACAAAACATAACGGAGGGTTCTCAGGGAAATAATTCCCTAGTGGTGGACAGGGCTGTTGCATGGGGCCAGCAACGCAGAGCCCCTGGACTTTCAAGAGCTAAGCAGATCAAAGCAAGCATATCTGTCATACTGAGGAGATTTCAACTTCAAGACTCCTTATAAGAAAAGGAAAGGGAGGTGGATATATTTTGCTGTTTTTAAAATTAAATAGGCAGCTAGTGTTTTGTTTTTTAAAATAATTGTGAAGAACAAGTTTAAGCTTTGTTGTAATGTACATTATTTGTCTGGACTGCTGCTTGTGTAGGAGGAACTCTTTGAGTTGGCTTCTTAAACACCTTCATACTGTTTCACATCTGATACTCCTTGATGAAGCATATGAGCCTTGTTTTGCAACTGGCTTATTCAAAGTAATACAAGGTATGAAAGTGAGATCTTGGAAGAGTGTTTCCATTTTGATGATACAATAAAAATATTGTAATAGTGTAATAAGCATGTCAAAAAACAAATTTTATATTTCCAAGATCACGGCTTTTATAATTTATACTCCGATAAAGGAGAAAATCCCTGGAAATATTCATCTTTAGGAGAAGGTTCACGAAACTTGACATTTTAGTGAAAGGGGTTCACAGATTTGTTTAAAGTTTGGGAACCACTGTATTAATGTAACAATCACCATATAAGATTCAGATGATTTCTTGTTCCACACATTTTGTGTCACAAGTAGAAATCAGAATGGCCCATATTAACCTATTAGCAATGACATAAACTGTGTAAAATATTTGAGTAGTATGTTTGGAGGCAGTAACCGATATGTCTGAAAACTTTTTGTCCTATTCTCTAATGTTGGATGTGTTTATACATTTGTAAATTGAAAACAAAAGTTGAGTCCTTTCCAGAGCCTCTGGTTTTCCTATTGATTTTTAATGAACTGATAACAGACTAGTTTGGGCTAGAAGAGACACCTGTATTAAGTCAATTCCCTAGCTTTATTATAATATCTCTAATACACTACCTCAAATAGATTATCAGGCCACAAGTAGTTTTTAATTTTTTTTTATTTGTATGGGTCAGAACTGACTAGAAATGTACAGTTGCAATTTGACTTCACATGTTCACAAGTCCCATCCACAGAACCACTTTTAAAATGGCGTTAAACACCACACATAAATCATAGTCTGCTGAGGGTAATCTTGAATGTAATTTATTATAATTCCTGGAAAGATAGTTGGAATAAACTGCACTAATTGTGAAAATTTTCACTTATCACAGTTAATTTTACAACACAGCATAGATTATCTTCAAAACTGTTTAACCACTATAATAGTGCGAACATAGTTGTAGTGGGTTTCTGCACAACATGTAGTAGTAGTAGTGAGAGAAATGCATCCTATGAATTTTCAGTTTAATTTAAACTCTTAGGAGAAAAACATGCCATTTCATTTAATATAAAAATTAAACATATAATAAAGCTGTTGCTATCTAATTTGTCAGTGGAAACTTTGATATGTAAATGTGTTTTAGGTTTACATTGTGCATGTGCAGCCAGTCATTTATGTATCTACACTTATAACACTACAATATAAAAAAAGGATTCCTATATTTTACTGCAAGCACCTTTGACAGTTATTCAGAAAAACAATGCAAATAAAATCAGCAGTGAAGTCATAACCAAAACCAAATCATGAATTCCTTCCATTCCCTAAAGCAGGCCTGCACAACATGCGGCCGGGGGCCACATGTGACCCACATGGGCTCACTGTGCGGCCGGGGGGGGGGGGGGGTGAGTAGGGGTGGAGCAAGCCCAGCGGTAGGGTGGGGGGAGTGGATGGAGGCGGGGGGAGTGTGTGGCTTTTCAGCCCGCAGCTGGTTTTTTTGCAGTAATATGGCCCTCACTGCTTTCTGAGTTGTGCAGGCCTGCCCTAAAGCCCGACTGGAAAAACTAGGCCTTGCAATGTGTGATACAGACCAACAGGTTTGGGTTCTTTCAGACCAAAGGTTGGGAAGTAAGTTCCAAAGCTGAGGACCTTTTACAGAGAACACTCCTGCCAGCTCCCTCTGTTTTAAATCAGCTTGAGTGCCTCTTCAGTAGAGAACAGTGTGAGCAACAAAGACTGAAGACAACAAAGATTTTCCTGCTGTGTCTCTAATTTGCAATTACAAGCAACATAACTGTCCTCGGTTATTTCAACCTATAGCATATATAATCTTCTGATTATTTTATCTAGCAACCGCCTGCCCAATTTACCAATCCAGAAACTCCTGGCTATGTTGGATTTGCAAACCTTCCCAACCAGGTTCATCGGAAGTCTGTTAAAAAGGGTTTTGAGTTCACTCTCATGGTGGTTGGTAAGAATATATTTTATACTGTAGTCTCTTACAATTAGAAGTTAGAAAACTGGGGATTAGACTGAATGCAATGTAACTTCTCATATGAAGGAAGTCTTCATATACTTTATATAGTATCCAGCAGTTCGGGCCTCTATAGTTGTGTAGTTTTGAAGTATACTTGAGTTAATGAGCTAGCTGTTCCACATAAGTAGTAATACATGCAAACATTAATGTGTGTGGTGGCTAATGCTGTAGGGAAGATTAAGAGAGTCTTTTCATACTTTTTGTACTCATTACTTCCTCCTGTTTTGTCTTTTGGGACTTATGCTTTCCGTGCTTTAGTAGTTCTTTTTTTAAAAAAAAAGTTTGAGAAAAGTAATCCTTGCTGAGGTGTGTTGTTTTTTTTTTGAGTTGGGAAAACATTTTTTTCACATACCCCTATTTGGACCATTTATTGTGTTCAGATAATGCAAAAATAGTGAACTTTGAAACTCTGCATGTAGCCAGCCAGTAAGTAGTAGTGACTAAGCATGAAGAAAATTGGTGTAGTGATTTTTCACATTTTAAATGTTTAAAATTCCATCTTTGCACATTTAGTTTTCCATTATTTGTTGTAATGTGCATGCCCAGCAGTGTATGGGAGCTGATACAATTTCACTTGGAAAAAATGTCTGTAGACATAAAATGATTAGCTGTACAATTCTTTTTTTTTTTTTTTTTTTTTTTTTACAAAAAAAAGTACACTTAAATGGGAACTTGACAGACTATTAAAGTGAGGTGGATCACTTTAGTGGTACATCAGGAATAGCAGAAGAGGTTAAAAGAAACACTTTCATACCAAGCTGACCACCTCATGTGGCTCTGCAATTCAGCAGTCCTCAGACTGTCTTCCCACCAGGCTCCTAAATTAAGGTTAACTCAGACACATTATGCTTATGGATCCCTGTTACTGTAGAAACAATAACTTTTGAATTTCTGGATTTTGAGCATACTAGTTCTTAACCTTAAAATATATTTTTACTGAAAAGTGACATTTCAGGATTCTATCAGTCTATTCCAGTCTACCAGTAAAATTGTGGTTTAAAAAAAGTTACCAGCCCAGTCCCAGATCTGAAAACAAAGCTGGGTTATATCTTTCACATTTTTTTAACTAGTTTTAAAAAAACCTCCCTTTCATTAATTGCATCTATCAGATGTACCCCACTGCAGGAGTTGGCTTGTGAGTCATGGAAATATTTGGTGGTAAAACCAAAGTGGTTGTTTGATTACCTCTCAGGTGGTACATATTCTCGAGCCCAAGACTTATAAAAGACCTTCTCAAACTCATAATTATTTCCTTGTTTTCTACCAGCAGAGTAGCCACAGCATTATTTCTGTCCTGTTTTTATAGCTTACAGTTGAATGCTAGGCAAGCTTTGCTTTTCACATTTGATTAGAATAATTCATGAGAGCCTGCTTGCATTATCAAGAGTGAGAATTTAAAAAACTTTAAATCAGTTATACTGTCTGTTGAACATCTGTTCCTTGCTAGATAGGGTTTTCATCAGCTATGTTGGCTTTGTTTTGGATAAAATCTTTATAGGATTCATTTAAACAGCTTTTATATAAAATGTCAATTTACTTTTTAAAACTTTATCTACTAAGAAACCCCCTAATTCTCAAATTATTGTTTTTATTTTTAGCCTTTTGAAGTCTACTATTGTGTAATCCAAAACATTTAAACAATTAAGAGAACTACAAACACTTTTTCTCTGCTGCAGCTCAATTTAATTCCTAGAATTCTGTGACATCAGCTGAAAATACAACTATGTAAAGTAGCTTTGGCATAGAGCCATGTATAAATTATTAAATAAAACAACTCAGTGTCTGCTCCATTCAAAAACAAATTTGTGTATGCCAAATGGAAAAAAGACAGTGTTAGTAGTAGAGGAGAAAACACTTATTTGAAAGTTTGTGTGGGATAGAGTTAGGGTTACCTATCTGCTGATTTAGTTTTAAGGTATAAATAAAGATATTTGAGGAGAACAATTCGGGAAAACAACAATAGACTGTCAGGATTGGAAGGGACCTCAGGGAGTCATCTAGTCCAACCCTCTGCTCAAAGCAGGACCAATCCCTAACTAAATCATCCTAGCCAGGGCTTTGTCAAGCCTGACCTTAAAAACCTCTAAGGAAGGAGACTCCACCACCTCCCTAGGTAACCCATTCCAGTGCTTCACCACCCTTCTAGTAAAAAAGTTTTCCTAATATCCAACCTAAACCTCCCACACTGCAACTTGAGACCATTACTCCTTGTTCTGTCATCTGATACCACTGAGAACAGTTTAGATCGTCCTCTTTGGAACCCTCTTTCAGGTAGTTGAAAGCAGCTGTCAAATCCCCCCCCCCCCCTTTTTCTCTTCTCCATTGAAATGCCTTGTATTAGGAGAGTTTGGATGATACTTTGCTAACCTAGGGGGGGCAGTAGAAGTGAGTTAAAAATAAATTACTCAAAATTCTGATTATTTCAGCAATTTGGCCTGAATGTGTCTGTCTTCTGTTCAGATATGTATAGGTAAACCAGAACAGTGGTTTAACTTTTTCTTCTTTTGTGGATCATATATTAAAAAATAAGATTATAGGTCAAAAGTCCAATTTCTTCATGTTCAGGAAACTGGGATGGGATACATTTTCTTAAAAGCTGTGTATGCTGATATGGTTCTGATCATAATTCTCCCTTTTTCAACAACCGCTTCCATTATTGCTTATCCAAATTATCCAGGTGTAAACAAATAGCTTGCATTTTCATGAATCAGCCAAACATTTATATTATTCTGGCTGCTTGGCCGTGTTAAACCAAAAGGAAGCTTGTGCAATTGACCAATTTAAGATTTCCAGCACTAAACTACGTCCTTGTCAAGGTTTGGGATTAGCCCCAAATTAATTAAATGGTAGTCAGTAGCTAGTGTAACTGCACTTATTCAGACTTTTAAAGTAGATAAGGAAAACTGTGGTTTTTGGTGTAGAGCTTAACCCAGTTTCAAGCTGTGGTAAATCCCATCAATAAAAATCATGGCTTTCTTGTTGCAGTGAAACTGTTCAGCCAGCAAGCTTCATTCCTGAATCAGCTGATTGTAGGAACTGATTGTAATTTTTCAGTGTCAAAAATGGCCATTTTTCTAAATATTTGACCAACTATTTAGCTGTTTGGCTTTTAATTTTGTTACAGTTTTTAATTTTCATTTTGGTCTTCATATTCAGTCATCACATTTGTGTTTGGTAAGTGTCATTGGTCATATAGCCCAGGGGACTGACTGGCCCATCTTTCACTTTTTTCTCTTTATTTTTTTGTTCTGTTCTGTTGACCAGTTTAATGAAGAACAGGGTCTTTGACAAATCAGTCGGATACATTGTCAAAAATCCTCCCCACCATCTCCCTCTTTGAAACTGTTTGGCTACATCAGAAGTTGAGCAGTTTGACAGAGATCTGGGTCTTCATCAAAGCAAATGGCTAAAGTATCAAAGATCCTGATCTTCAACTATGTAGACATTACTATGTTGAAGATCTTTTTTTCTGATGCAACATTAATTCTCTGAACTAGCAAACCTTTTAATCACACATTGTGTTAGCCTTCAATTACAGGAAACATTACTTGGTCCATCTGCCAAAAGGTAGTGTCCTACGCCTCTCTAACAGTTTGAAAAGGCTTCTGCATGCTATATCAGACAACCTAAGTAGCAGGTATAATTGTTCTCCATTGGCTAACACAGCACCAAGATTTGATTGTGGTGACTACCAGTAACATTTTTTTTTCCTATTTGGGATTATTATATATCCCAAGTGTACTCCAAACTCTTACTATATACAAAAATTTCACTACAATTTTTAGTTTAAAAGCTGCAGGAGAATGAAAAAAATCAAGACTTGGACTATGAATTTAAGATCAATTAAAAATTAGAGCTCTAATAGATTTACATGTAAATCTTCAAATATAAAGTTTACTTACAGCTTATGTGCTAAAAATTTGAAATATATTAAATGAACTCCTGCTTTAAGTGCTTGACCAAGTCATTCCATTCCATCAGTTTAATCCACAATTTGAAAGACTTGGTTACATTTAACTAAAGAAAAATATCTATAATCAGATGTTATATATCAGTTCTGAAAGGTTAATTATGTAGAACATATTTATGATCAGCATATTTTCAAAATGAATCATAGGTGAATCTGGATTGGGAAAATCTACACTAATAAACAGCCTGTTCCTGACAGATCTCTACCCAGAAAGGATAATCCCAGGAGCAGCCGGTAAACATTTTTATTTCCTAATGTCTCTTCAGTGTGAATGAACATAACATAAGAACAGCCATACTGGGTCAGACCAAAGATCCATCTAGCCCAGTATCCTGTCTTCAGATAGTGGCCAATGACAGGTGCCCCAGAAGGATTGGACGGAACAGGTAATCATAAAGTGATCCATTCCCTATCGCCCATTCCCAGCTTCTGGCAAACAGAGGCTAGGGACACCATCCCTGCCCATCCTGGCTCATAGCCATTGATGGACCTATCCTCCATTAATTTATCTAGTTCTTTTTTGAACCCTGTTATAGTCTTGGCCAGGGGTGGCCAACCTGAGCCTGAGAAGGAGCCACAATTTACCAATGTACATTGCCAAAGAGCCACAGTAATACGTCAGCAGCTCCCCCACCCTGCTCCCAGGATCTACCACCCACTGACAGCCCTGCTGATCAGCACCTCCAGATCAGCTGTTTTGTGGCATAGGGGAGAGGGGGAGGTGTGAGGGCACAGAGGCTCAGGGGAGGGATAGGAAGGGGTGAAGTGGGGACAGGGCCTGTGACAGAGTTGAGGATGAGTAGTGAGCACCCCCCCCAGCACACTAGAAAGTTGGCACCTGTAGCTCCAGCCACAGATTGGCCACCCCTAGTCTTGGCCTTCACACTATCCACTGGCAGAGTTCCACAGGTTGACACTGCATTGTGTGAAGAAATGCTTTCTTTTGTTTGTTTTAAACCTGCTGCCTATTTTCATTTGGTGACCCCTAGTTCTTGTGTTCTGAGAGGGAGTAAATAACGCTTTATTTTCCACACCAGTAATGATTTTATAGACCTTAGTCATATCCCCCCTTAGTTGTCTCTTCCAAATATGCATATTTCTGCTAGTGTATCTGCAATAGGAATTTATGACTGGAATTCTCCAAACTAGTATTTAAATTGCCTTGGCGGAAGAGCCCCAGTTGCTTATTATCCACATTATGAGTGCTAGGGAGGGAGTACACTTCATCCCAGGGAACGTGAGCCCCTTCCATCTGTTAATGAGCCCATGTGGTCAAGTGAGGAATGATGATGAATGATACCAAACAGTCTGCCCAGTTCTCTTTGGAAAAAATGTCATGGCACAGAAAGAACAGAGGACAGAAGTCTTGTTGAGAATAAAGTCAACTTGAACAAAGATGCAGAAAATTCTCATATCTTCCTTAGCACTACAAATGTGATTTCCACCCTTTCTTGTCAACTGTTAAGAATAGCCCATTTCCACCTTAACTGAATTGTTTCATTAGCACTGACCTCCCACTGGGTAAGGCAACTCCCATCTTTTCATATTCTGTGTATTTATACCTCCCTATTGTATGTTCCACTCCATGCATCTGATGAAGTGGGTTTTAGCCCATGAAAGCTTATGCCCAAATAAATGTATTAGTCTCTTAGGTGCCACAAGGACTCCTCATTGTTTTTGGTGATACAGACTAACACAGCTACCACTCTGAAACCTCCCTTAAAGAAATTCTAAATATAGGCATCACTTGGCTTCTTGCCTTGATAACTTTTTTTTTTGTGGATATGCAGACTTTCTGTCCTATAGTCTCATTTGTCACACACCTGCCATATTTCTGTCAAAGGAATTTAAAGCTGTTAATGGATATTTTTGTTTCCCTATTACGGGAATCTCTCTTTTGTGGGACGGGGGAAGGCGCGGGGGTGTCTTATTTGCATTGCAGTTCCGCTGCTTTCTTGAGTGACTCATTTTTGTTAGCTCAGCATGTCATGTGGAATGTCTGTAATTTTCTTCCAACAATGGAAAAGAACCTTCCCTATAAAAATAAAAGTACTCCTAAAGCTACTGTGTCTATTTCTTGTTCTCTCTAAACTCATCCCCAGCCCCTCCTGCCTGGCTTTCTCTTACAGATTTAAAGAAACCGTACACATCCTCAGATGTTTTGAGGAAAACACTTTTTATGGAAAATTTTGTGTCCGTTTCTGATGTCATGTGACCCCAAGAATAAGGTTATTAGTAGAAAAAGCCTCTTAAATAGTTCCACTTGCTGGATATTCTTGATCTAGCCTCAGAATTAACTAAATTTGAGATTTCTTTTTAAGATCATTTGCTGTTTTATAGAAAAAATTGAAAGGACTGTGCAGATCGAAGCTTCAACAGTTGAAATCGAGGAAAGGGGTGTTAAGCTCCGTTTGACAGTTGTAGATACACCAGGATATGGTGATGCCATCAATTGCCGGGACTGGTACGTATGTAAAGAGTTTATTGACCTATAGAAAAGAGGATTTACATCTCTCTGTAGATTCGTTAAAGTTTATTCTCATATTCTTTTCTTGGGACTAAATCGCTGAAGTGCAGGTACATTGCACACATAGCACAATCACAGAAACGTAGGGATGGAAGGGATCTTTGGAGGTCATCCAAGCCCATCCCCCTGTGTTGGGGCAGGGCCGAGTATACCTAGACTATTTCTGACAAGTGTTTAAAAACCTCCGTTGTTGGGGATTCTACAGTCTTCCCTTGGTAACTGATTCCAGTACTTAACTATGTTTTGTGTTAAAGTTTTCCTTAATATGTAACCTAAATCTCCCATGCTTCAGGTTAAGGCCATTACTACTTGTCCTAACTTCAGTGAACATGGACAGCAATTGATCAGTGTCCTTTTTATAACGCCCCTTAATATATTTGAAGACTATCAGCTTCCCCCTTGTGTTTTTTTTTTTTTTTTTCTTTCTCTCCCTACCCCAAAATTAAATATGCCATGTTTTTAACCTTTCCTCTTAGGTTTTCTAAACCTTTTGTCATTTTTGTTGCTCTCCTCTGCTTTCTCTCCATTTGTCCATATCTACCTTAAAGTGTGGTGTCCAGAACTGAACTCCAACTCAGCACTTGTGAAGCCTCAGTTGAATAGGACAATTACTTCCCATATCTGACATACTGTACTCCCGTTAACACACACCCCTGAATAGTGGCTTTTTATTTTCATCTGCGTCACCTTGTTGGCTTGTATTTAATTTGTGATCCACTCTCACCCCCATATTATTTTCTACAGAATTATTGTCTAGCCAGTTATTCCCTGTTTTGCATTTGTGTATTTGATTTTTTCTTTAAGTGTAGTACTCTGCAAATGTCTTTATTGAATTTCAACTTGTTGATTTCAGACCAGTTCTCTAGTTTGTCAGGTTTGTTCTGAATTCTAATCCTATCCTCCAAAGGATTTGTACCTCTCCCAGTTTGGTGTCATCCGCAAATTTTATAAGCGTGCTCTCCATTCCATTATCTAAGTCCATTCATGGAAATATTGAATAGTATCGGACCCGGGGGTGACCTCTGCAGGACCTCACTAGATACATGCTTCCAGTTGGGCAACGAATCATTGATACTGAGTGTGGTTTTTGTTTTTGTTTTTTTTCAACCAGTTATGCACCCCTTCCCTATAGTAGTTCCATCTAAACCACATGGCAGTTCACGTGCCAGTAATGGCACATTTAGGTACTACATTATATTGTACAATAACTGAATTATAAAGTATATTTTTATTATGTATTTGAAGTGTTGAATCTGAAACGTGACTTCAGAAAGATAGGCTTGCTTATTGCTTTGAAGGGGTCTCATTTGGGTGTGTGTTTAAAAATACTTATTTTACAAATTAATTGTACCCAGACCAACAGGGTAATGAGCATTTTAACGCACTAATAAAATTACTGTTCTGTAGTGCCCAGTGTTTTGCACAGTCCTTGATAATTATGAACTCCTGCAGGTATGACATCCTAGCAGTTGCGTGACTCATGATGTTATACTTGCCTTTAAAGTTCTTGGCATGCAGTGTATTGGAGTGAATCAACACTACTTTTTATTGTGTGTGGGGTTATAGCTCTTTATAAAATTAACATACATGATGAGATTATAGCAAGAATATTGAAGTTTTTATAAAATTACAATACTGGAAGAAAATATTGCCTTGCTTCTTTAGGAAAAATCTGCATTTTACTGAGTAATTTAAAGAACTTAATTACAAAATAAAAGCTGGTGAGTGACTAGGGTTTGGCTGCTGGTGAATTTCAAGGACTTGTTAAAGGAATTAACTTTTATCATAGTTTGGTAAATCTGAATGAGTGCCCATCCATGATTTCTGCATGCTTGTGTCCGTCTTAAAGATACACTAATAAATAGACCTGTCACTTACTTTAGATCAAATAACCCAGAAACAAAATATAGAAATTAATCAACCTTCCTTTCCCCGTCCCCGAATCCTTCAAAAATAGGGTGAAATTCCTTTTTATTGTATGTTCTGAGCTTTGCCACCTAATTCCAATTTTGTTTTCAAGCTTTTTAAGGTGAACAGGGAGTTTGCAAGGATTTAAGTGAGCTATAGTGCAGCCCATTGTGTACACTTTCTAATTGAAAATTACTTAGATGGGAAGTGGTACTTGGATCATAAGATAGCAGCAAGTAGTTCAACAGAACTTAGAAAATGATTCATACAAACTTTTTTTGGTACAAAATGTTCAAATTCCTCACTCTTGTAGAAAGAGAATAAAACACAGTTCTGGTTTGTTTTTGTTTTGTTTTTTTTACTACTCCTGTGCATTTTCTATATATACCATTAACTCAGGAGTTTGACTTGCCTAACGTCCAAGAGTATATGTCATTGTGATCTCCAATCTTGTTAGCTTATCTTACTTTCACTGCCTCAATACTTGCTTGATATGGAGGGGTAGTATGTTGGTTGGTTAAAGGATAACTTGGTGTTTTGTTTTTTCTTTGAAAAATTACTGCAAATCCCCTCTTCAGAATATGGAGTGTGAGCATCTAATTGGTCAGCATAACTATATTAATCCACATGTTTCTTACAGTTTTAAGACCATAATTTCTTATATTGATGAGCAATTTGAGCGGTATCTGCATGACGAGAGTGGCTTGAACAGACGGCATATTGTAGATAACCGGATACACTGTTGCTTCTACTTCATTTCACCATTTGGTCATGGGTAGGTATCAATGCACTTTGTATTTTATTTTACTTTTATTTTATTTTATAAGAGTTTTTGCTCACTAAGTTTTGAAAAACAAGACAGGTAGATCATGTAGAAAGCATTAAATAACACTATTTAGAGGTGGTTAATTTTCCCTTTTGGGGAGAAGTGGGGGACATTTGGTATGACAGTCTAGAATTGTTGAAAATGGGAACTTTAAGAATTGTGTTTGAAAAAAACCTCATCTTTGTGGGATTGTGTATACGTTCATTTTAGTGTAAAAATAAATTAGGCATTTAAATACCTGATGGTGTCTTTTTTTTTTAAACTCCAACTTTATTTTTAGTCTTAAACCCTTGGATGTTGAGTTTATGAAGGCCATACACAATAAAGTGAATATTGTACCTGTAATTGCAAAAGCTGATACACTAACTCTGAAGGAACGGGAAAGGCTGAAGAAAAGGGTAAGTTCTAATTTTGTTTCCATTAAAGTGTATTAATGTTGACTATTAATAACTCTAGTATTGGCAAGCAGGGAGACTTCAGACAAGAAAAGCGCTGTTCTCCTACATGACACTGTACAGTCATGGTGTACCATAGATTAAAATTTGCCAGAAACCCCCACAGTCTTTGGCATCTTGAGGATTCTGATCTTTGTTTTGTCTAGGTGTCACAGGGTCTGCACAGGTCTCTGTGTCCTTCCCCTGTGCCCTGGCCAACAGAAATAAAGGTCTTCATACCCTCTCTCGGTGTTTCATCCAAGTGTCCTTTATTTACAGTGCATAGTCATTGTCTTCAGTGCAGGAAAAGTGCTCTTACCAATCTCCCAACAGTTACCCTCTCTGTCCTGGTTCCTGGGTCTCCAAGTCCCCGGGGCACCTTGCCTGCAGCAAAGAGATAGCTCAAGAGCCTCCTATTCCCTTCCTGACCTGCCCTGAACTGAGTGTGGCTCAGGGCTTTTCTAGCCCTCTCAGTTCCCAGCTTCAGCTGTGTCTATTTAGCACAGCCTAGTGCTGTGAGCTACCCCTCATTAGGGCTCCTAGCTGGGCTCCCTGCCAGCTACTCCTAGCCTCTGCCCCTGCCCTCCTGCCAGAAAGCAGGGTTTAGCCTGCAGGGGCAGGGCATTCACAGGGTTTTACCCCTGCCCTGCCACACTAGGGTATTATCCTTAAAAATTCAGCAATAGTCAGATTGGCCATGCACACTAGTGTTAAATTTTAAAATTCATTTTATAATTTTGGGGCTGGCTGACGAAGCAGTGGGTTAATATAATATCAACATTAGCACTAGCAAACAAACTATTTAAAGACGGTGACTAAATTTGTTTAAGTGTTTAAATGATAATGGAAACTGTTAAAAATCACACACTTAACATATGTTATTGCTTTCTTTATGTATTGACACCACCTACACCCACTGCTTGGTACCATTTTATTCCACCCCTTCTTAGCCTGGTCAAATTATGTCAAATTTAGCCATGTTATGTCAAATTAAAACTAAATCCATCCACACAACCAGCCCCATTTAGTCAACTTAAAACTGGTTTCTGTACTCCTTGGCAAGGGGAGTAGCAATAAAATCGACATCGCTGTTCTGAGTTTGAGGTACTGGGGATGCAATTCGATGATATTGGCCTCTGAGAGCTATCCCAGAATACGCCATTGTGATTGCTCTAGACAACACTTTCAACTCGGATGCACTAGCCAGGTAGTCAGGAAAAACCCTGGAAACTTTTGAATTTCATTTCCTGTTTGGCCAGTGTGGCGAGCTCAGCAGCACAGGTGACCATGCAGACTTTACCAGCACAAGAGACCATGCAGTCCCAGATTTGCAAAAGAGCTTCAGCATGGACCAAACATGAGGTACTGGATCTCATCGCAGTATGGGGAGAAGAATCTGTTCAGGCAGAACTCTGTTCCACCAACATATATGCGAAAATCTCCAGGGGCATGACGGACAAAGGCTACTCCAGGGACACACAGCAGTCTCAAGTGAAAATCAACTTGCTCAGACAAGCCTACCAAAAGACAAGAGGCAAATGGCTGGTCCAGGTCACAGCCACATATATGCCACCACTACTATGAGCTGCATGCAATTTGGGGTGGGGGGGTGCAGGAGACCGCCACTACCCTACCACTGTCCATGGACACCTGCAAGAGTGAGGGAGTCTCATGGAGCAGAGTGGATGATTTTGTTGAGGAGGAGGAGCTCTCATAGCCAGCAAGTGGTGAATCTGTTCTCCCCGGGAGCCAGGAACTGTTCATCACCCTGGAGCCAATACCCTCCACGCCCTCGAAGGCGGGCTATCAGACCATGGCGCCAGAGAAGGCATTTCTGGTGAGTGTACCTTTTGTAAATACAATACAGGGTTTAAAAGAGAGTGTGTTTAATGATTTCTTTGCCTTGAAGATTTGGGATGCATTTGCAGCCAGTACAGCTACTGGAAAAGTCTGTTAATATGGCTGGAGTTGGAGCAGGAATCTCCAGGGACATTTCCATAAAGCTCTCCTGGAGGTACTCTGAAAGTCTTTGCAGTAGGTTTCTGGGTAGGGCTGCCTTATTCTGTCCTCTGTGGTAGGATACTTTACCCTGCCGGGCCAGTAGCAAGTAGTCTGGAGTCATTGCAGCACAGAGCAGGGCAGTGAAAGCTCCTGAGTTTGAGCGCATTCTAACAACATTAATTCTTTATCTCTCTGCATTAGCCTCATAAGAGAGTGATATCATTCATGAGCATTTGTTTGAAATAGGGGAATTTGTTTAAGGAGGCATTCAAAGGTGTCCATTCACGCTGGGCCTTGTTTGCGTTTGGCTTAAAGGGCTTATCCCTGATCAGAGCCACACAGTGTGGGGAGAGGGGAAATCCTGTTCACGCTGGGCTGTTTGTGTTTTTGGCCTAAAGGGCTCATCTCTGATCAGGGCCACGCAGTGTGGGGAGCAGACACTGCAGAACTCTGCATCTCCCTAAAGCTTACCATGGCTGCCTGGAAGCTGAATTCTGTTGCCCACAGTCATGTGATGCCTCATTCAAACCAAACCGGCAGGCACTTAGTATAAAAGGCAAAATGTGACCTTGTACAGAAAGAACATGTGCTATGTATTATGAATTCCTTGCTTCACTGAGAGTCTCTCCCTTTTGTTCTCTAAAATGTATCTTTTAAAATTCTATTTTCCCTTTTTCTCCTCCCACGGGTGCAAATGTTTCTAAGCCTCTGGGATGGAGATGATGGGGTAGGCAATCCCAGATTAGAAGGAGGAAAAAAAAAACAACGCTTGAGACGGCATGTTTTCAGAGCTGATGCAGTTCTCTCGCACTGATAGAGCACAGATGAATACGTGGAGGCAAACAATGGCAGAGTCGTGGAAAGCGTTCAATGAATATGAAGAGAGGAGGGAGACGTGCAATGAGAGCAGGCAGCTCAAGCTAATGAGGGAGCAAACGGACACGCTCAGGTAACTGGTGGATCTGATGTGGGAAAGGCAGCCCAAGCACAGACCGCTGCTGCAGCCCTTGTATAACCGCTCTCCCTCCTCCTCAAGTTCCATAGCCTCCTCACCCAGATGCCCAAGAACATGGGGGAGGAGGATCCGGGAACCCACCCACACCACCCCAGAGGATTGCCCAAGCAGCAGAATGCTGGCATATCCTAAGTATTGATGTATACTGTGGCCTCGTCCTCCCTCCTTCCTTCATCCCCCACCCCACTTGTTCCTTCCCTTCTCCTTCCCCACCGCACCTGTGTTTTTTAATCAACTAATAAAGAATGGTTTTGAAACAAAAGTGACTTTATTTCCTCTGCAAGCTGTGATCGAAGGCGGGGGAGGGTGGTTGGCTTACAGGGAATTGGAGTCAAGCAAGGGTGCGGGTTTCAACAAGGAGAAACAAACACAACTGTCACACGGTAGTTTGGCTAGTCATGAACTGGTTTTAAAAGCTTCTCTGCTGCACAGCACACCCTTCTGTGCTCTTCTAATCGCACTGGTGTCTGGCTGTACGAAATTGGCCGCCGGGCAATTTGCCTCAACCTCCCACCCCGCCGTAAATGTATCCCCCTTATTCTCTCAGATATTATGGAGTACACAGCAAGCAGCAATCACAATGGGAATGTTGGTTTCGCTGAGGTCTAACCTAGTCAGCAAATAGCACCAGCGAGCTTTTAAACGTTCACATGCACATTCTACCACCATTCTGCACTTGCTCAGCCTATAGTTGAACTGTTCCTTACTACTGTCCAGGCTGCCTGTGTACAGCTTCATGAGCCATGGCATTAAGGGGTAGGCTGGGTCCCCAAGGATTAATAATAGGCATTTCAACATCCCCAACAGTAATTTTCTGATCTGGGAAGTAAGTCCTTTCCTGCAGCTGTTCAGACCAGAGTTCCTGAAGATGCGAACGTCATGCACCTTTCCCGGCCATCCCATGTTGATATTGGTGAAACATCCCTTGTGATCTACTAGTGGTTGCAGCATCGTCGAGAAGTATCCCTTGCAGTTTACATACTAGCCACCCTGGTGGTCCAGTGCCAAGATATGGATATGCCCTACCACAGTTAGGGAACCCTATCGTAGCGAAGCCATCCACGATGGCCTGCACGTTTCCGAGAGTCACTTCCCTTGATAGCAGCAAGTCAATTGATTGTGTTGCATTCTTGGATCACTGCAGCCTCTGCAGTAGATTTGCCCACTCCAAACTGATTCCCAACTGACTGGTAGCTCTCCAGTGTTGTAAGCTTCCAGAGGGCTATCACCACTCGCTTCTCATCTGTGAGGGCTGCTCTCATTTTGGTATCTTTGCCCTTTAGGGCAAAGGTAAGTAAGTCACAAAGTTCAAGGAAAGAGGCCTTACACATGCAAAAGTGTCCTCAGAGAGGGATATTAAATGGAGAAGGGGCTATTGCTCTTGCTTTAGTTTTAAACAAATTTTATGAACAAACTTTAGAGATTACTATTTATACTCATTTCATAATCTCAAAATGACATTGTAGCAGTGATAAACACAATAGTGACTTAATTGCAAAGGCATATGCCTCACTATGCACAGTTGTTACATTAATCAGCGCTATTGGTTTTGGGGTAAATTTATGTCTCTCTCTCTACAATGTAAACTGAATTCTCCAAGAAAGAGAGGCAGGAATTTTCTAAAATGCTAACATGGTGGAGTTGGAAGGAACAGAATTGTCATTTTGTCTTAAATTTGAGGGCAAGATTTATATATTGGTATGATAGAAGTAAGTAATTTTTGTGGATACTTAGAACAGCTCAGGATAACTAAAAGTCAATTTGCAATAAGTCTCTCCAATTATGGCCTTTATTTTAAATAAAAAAAAATTAAGCAAGTAATTTAAGATTTTTAAAAATCTAGATTTTCTTTGGACGTGGTTCTTGTGCAATTAGTTTACCTTGAAAGTTAAAAGATTGACTAGTCATGTATATTACTTTCATTCCTGATTATACTCTTTCAGATTCTGGATGAAATTGAACAACATGACATCAAGATTTATCACCTTCCTGATGCAGAATCAGATGAGGATGAAGATTTTAAAGAACAGACCAGGCTCCTAAAGGTAAGAATAGTTTTTAGATTAGAAGTAGCTGTAATGGCTACAGCTCTTGAGTTAGAAGTGGTATATCATGTTTTACCAAACTTTCCAAGGTGAATATATAATTTTAATATAAGTCCTGGATTCTGTTCCAGGCTCTGCCGCTGACCTGCTGTCTGACCTCAGCTAAGTCACTTTAACTCTGTGCCCCAGTTTCCCTGTCTGAAAAATGGGGATAATGATTCTTGCCATTCATTTTAAATTATTTTGAGAACTACAGATAAGAAGTGCTACATAAAGTTTCTTTCTCTCTCTCTCTCTCTCTCTCTCTTTTTCTCTCTCTCTTTTGCAATGTCTAGTAAAACTGAATTTATTATTGGTAATATTTTGCTTCTAGTTCATTCTTGGTGACTCTTGATTTTTTTAGGTCAGTATCCCATTTTGTGTCGTGGGATCCAATCAGTTGATTGAAGCCAAAGGTAAAAAAGTTAGAGGTCGTCTCTACCCATGGGGTGCAGTTGAAGTGGAGAACCCAGAACACAACGACTTCCTGAAGCTGAGAATCATGCTAATGTAAGGCTATTACACTTCTATCAAAACTTAAGCATGTGTTCAAACCTCTTTCTTAGGATACAAAGTCTCAAGAACCTTGAAATTGGGCAGCACTCCCTGCACATTAAAAGTGCAATCAAAATATCTGCACAGAATTAAAACCTACAAAAAGCTAATAGTGTTTTCTAGTGCTTTGTTGATCAGTCTTACCTGGGAGAGGGGATATCCTCATCAGAAGCTGAGCCTGGTTGAAGGTTTGCATTTCAAAGTCTAGACTGTGTATTGCTATACATGGGAAGATTGCCCTGGCCTAGCTATATCTGTTAAAAAGCCAGTTTAATTTAAACTGGTTCAGAGTCCTGCATGAACACTTACTTTCAATGTTCCCTCTAATTTTTGACAGGCTGTGCGTGCAAAAAACTTCTTGTACTTCTTTGCACATTTTTGTGCATGCTGTGTGCACGGGGATTAGGATCTGTGTGCACGCGCACAGCTTAGAGGGAACAGTGCTTACTTTGATAGAAGTGTTTTTGGTTGAGTCTTAAACCTGTTCCTAGTCACATTATGTTGATACTGAAAGAAGTGTCCACACTGGAGTTTATACTACTTTAAAGACCTAATCAGGCTAATGGGGTAGCCCATTATGTTGCCATACATTTGACCATGTAAGCGAGTTCTTAGTTTGTCCTGTCTATCCCATCATAAAAGGAAACTAGAGGGAGAAGATGGGTTAGGTAATAACAGAGGTCGGCAACCTTTCAGATGTAGTGTGCCGAGTCTTCATTTATTCACTCTACTTTTAAGGTTTCCCGTGCCAGTAATACGTTTTAACGTTTTTAGAAGGTCTCTTTCTATAAGTCTTCAATATATAACTAAACTATTATTGTATGTAAATTAAATAAGGTTTTTAAAATCTTTAAGAAGCTTCGTTTAAAATTTAAATTAAAATACAGAGCCCCTCAGACCGGTGGCCAGGACCCAGGCAGTGTGAGTGCCACGAAAAATCATCTTGTATGCCGCCTTCAGCACACGTGCTATAGGTTGCCTAACCCGGGTAATAACTTTTATTGGGCCAATTATTACTTCACCTATCTTGTCTCTCTAATATCCTGGGACCAACATGGCTACAACAACACTGCATACATACAAAGAAACTTCAGGGCAGCAACTGGGTTTTCAGTACATTATGTTCTCAAATTCCTACAAAATAGACTACTTCTTCTCTGTAGTCCTTTGGTAGGAAAGGTCTCTAAAATTGTTAATATGCAATGTGTAATTATCCCTCTCTCAAAAGAATATTCATTACTAAGATACTAATTTCTTTAAAATCAGGCTTGACAAAGCCCTGGCTGGGATGATTTAGTTGAGGATTGGCCCTGCTTTGAGCAAGGGTTTGGACTAGTTGATCTCCTGAGGTTCCTTCCAACCCTGATATTTTATTATTCCAAGAGCCCCTAACTATACAGACTTCTGGCTGTGCAAAGGAAAATCCCAGATGAGAATGAAATTTTCTTAGACCTTTTACGTCCAGCAGTGTGACCTAACCATCATGGGTTAAATTAGTTGCTAAAGTCTCTCAGCTTTGATGAAAGACTTTCTTGCAAACTTTTTAAATTAGAAGGGAATAAACAGTATTACTGAAGTACGCGTTAGTGTACTGAAGATTTGGAAGCTATGCGCTTGGGTTAGGGCTTCTGTGAGGGATAGAACTTGAGGTCAGCCTATGATCAAATTCCAACCTGGGTCTCTGAGCCTGAAATGTTGGAATGGTGCATTCCCTGCAGCCAGGTATATGGAGCCACATATTGAACTATTCCGGTAGCAGTGATAGTGAACTGTAGGCCATCCTGCTCTGAAGATAGAGCAGCCAGAATCACTAAACCTCATTTCCAGAAGGTGGAATTAAATAACAAAAACAAATGTTCATTAGTTACACACAAAGGTGTTGATAGTTTTTCATCATTAAACGTCAGCTGACAGTTTCACAGAAGGGGAGCATATGACTGTCTTCACTAGAAACTTTGTTTCAGTGCTGCAGCTGTGCTGCTGTAGTGCTTCAGAGTAGACACTCACTACATCACCAGGAGAGGTTCACCCATCAGCGTGGGTAACCCCACCTCCCTGAGAGGTGGTAACTAGGTTGATGGAAGAATTACTTTTGTCTACTGGCGGGGGGGTGGGCAGAAGGGGGTTAGATCAGTGTAACTACATTTCTTAAGGCTGTGGATTTTTCACACCCCTGATGTGGTGATATTGACCTAACTTTTTAGTGTAGACCTGGCCTTTCTTCAGGAGAAGAGAACATTCATAGTGAATTGCATAAGACAAGAAATGCTCACCATTATCTTTCTCTCCGGAGGAGCTGAGGGGGGAAGGAGTAGTGGGAATGTGGCCTGGGGTAGCCGTCACTGAAAATGCCAAGGTCATGGCAGGCTGCAAAAGGGAAAAGCAGATATTCCCCAAACTGTGGTTAACACAGTGACTGGTTGGTGAGTTTAACTTCAGTGTGTGCTTCTGACTTTCCTCCTTTCTCTCGCCCTCCCCCCATGCCTTGCTGACTCATAAGGTGTATCCCATGTCTCCTTTCAGTGGGTTCATTGTACAGCTGATGACCCTTGATGGGCCATTAAGCAGGCTTAGTGCTGAGGCCATTGTCTGCAAGTGTCACTCAGGCCTTGGTTACACTTGCAGATGTAGAGCGCTTTGGCTTAAACCAGCCTTCAGAGAGCACAGTAGGGAAAGCGCCGTAACATGGCCACTTGTGGCACTTGAAGCGGCATTGGGAGCGGTGCATAATGGGCAGCTATCCCAGCATTCAAGTGACTGCAACATCCTTTTCAAATGCGGGGGGTGGGGTGGAGTGCAACAGGGAGTTTGTTGTGTGTATGTGGGGGGAAAGAGAGTGGGTTTTTGTGGTTCTGATAGTATGTCAGCATGCTGTCTTGTAAGTTCAGACCCGCTCTCTCCCCTGCCCCTCTCTCATTCACTCAAAGCAAACAGCATTCCTCAGTAAATGTTTGATTTGTCTCAGAGCAGATAAGCATGCCGGCTGTCAGAAACAGAGCTTTGAAAGTGTACACTTGCATTCTTGCAGCCGATTTCACAGTAATGAGAAGAGTGGCCACTTGACTTAAGGGGATTATGGGACGTTTCTGGAGGTCAGTCAGAGCGCAGTAATGCAACACTTTGTTCGCGCTGACGCTGGAGCGTCTCACCCAATATGCATCAGACGTTATTCGTCTTGCCAAGGTGGAGTACCAGGAGCGCTCTAGCCAGGGAATCAGAGCGCTCTACATGCCTTGCCGGTGTGAACAGGGAGTGAAGTAGAGCGCTCTGGGTGACTTTGTTGCGGTATAACTTCCAAGTGTATCCAAGGCCTGAGAATCACTGCACAAGTTTTGAAATACAGCTATACCATGCATATCTACAACTTGCAATATAAGAGTGATACAAACATATAAACAAGATTATCATACTTGGCAAATTATGATATTTTTGCAGCTACCTTACATGGCATATCTGGTCAGATTGATTGATTGCAATTTTATAATACCGTTATCAATAATATGTTCCACATATTCCATACAGCGTCACAGGGGCCTGGGAAACTTACCCTGTCTAATATTCAGGGCAGAAGTATCCCTTTCACAGGGCCCTTGATAGACCTTGCCACCTGAGCCTTCCCCAGGAAAAGGAAGTAATTCTTTGAAGAAAGACCGCTCCCAATTCTTCCACACTGAAGGGTAGCTCTTGTACCTCTTTACCCCCATGTCTGGGGTGAGAAGGCAACGTTTGCTGCTGCTGTTCCAATCTCTACAAATGGCAAGGAACCTTCATGTTTTCTATACTAGTATGCTCTCACATCTTACTTTCAGTACTTGGACTGCTGGTGGTTGTGACTGATTACTGTTCAAGAGAAATAAACGTAAAAAATGAATGTTAATGTTATGGGTAAAGGAGGGGATATGTGAAGGTTCAGTGACGGTTGTAAAAGAATGTGCTTGTATTTTTGTGTTTTGGGTTTAAATGACCAGACTATCCCTATTCATACTATGTTTGAGTCACACATCAAGAAAGTGCTTCAGCAAGTTATGATTCGGCACAAGGCATGGTTTCACTATCAATTCCTTTTTTTCTCCTTCCAGTACCCATATGCAGGATCTTCAGGAGGTGACCCAGGACCTTCACTATGAGAACTTCCGCTCTGAGAGACTTAAAAGAGGCGGCAGGTTGTCAGTGCATGGTTACAGTCTACCTTTGTCTCTTCTGAGTCCTCCTTTCTGTCTGTCCTTCCCATTCTCATGCTGACCTTTCAGTAGCGAGTTATGATGTGCAATAGGATGTTCAGGAGTTGTAACCAAAAACTGGAAGCTAATGGATCAGTCTCTTCTAACACCTAAGATTTAAATATGAATAGAGGAAATGAACTGTTAGTAAATCTAGACAGACAATTGAGTTGATGGAATGAAAAGGATGTATTGAGTTCTACTTTTGCTTCTGGTTTCATTGGGATTTGTTGTCGCCCTTTTTCTCCCCATACTTGTTATGAAACATACCCTGTCCACCCCCTACCATTGTCCTGTCACCAGCTAGCTGCCTCTTAAATTTTTTCTTCCAGGAAAAGCAATGGCAGAAACAGCCCTTTATTCGCCAGATCTGCTTCCTGTATATTCAGAATCCTATTTGCTGACTTCATTGACTAAAACAATTTTGTGCAGGTTTTATGCCTATACCCAACAAAGTTATGAGCGATTGTACTCTTAGAGTTTGACTGATGATATAGTATCGAAGAACCAGATAGTATCCTTGTGCATCAATAGAATTGATTAGTAACATCTAGCTAAAAACTGGACAGTCTTGTTTGTGCAACTCCTTTGAAAGTATTGGTGCGCAGGTGTCACTAGTTTGGTCTGCAGAACTTTCTATGATGATGGTCTGTCAAGGCTGGTTCCCCACTCTGGCACTTCAAGTGCAGAAGGTGGGGGTCTGCAAGGATTTAAAAAATTAATACTTGCCACTCCAGGATTGTATTAAACTCCCACGGTTATAGCTTTTCTCTGACCTTTGGTTGGTAAATGCTGCTGCCACCACCCAAATGCACAACCCCTTTTGGCACCCAGGAAGGCACACTTAGGAATTTCTTCCTGTGGGGTACCTTCCCCACCCTGCTTCTGGGGAAGAGCTGAGAAAGAAAACAAAGGAAATTAGCTGTTGCCATCAGCTAATTAAACAGTACATGCACCAGCCTCTTAGGACACCGAAAAAACAATCCTGTTCTTAAATAAAATTTACCTTTTGTGTAATAAAAAAAAACAAAAAACCAACAAAAAAAAAAAGATAAAAAATACATTTGGAACTTAGGCTTTTGCTAGATTTTAAAGAGCAATTCCAAAAATTAAGCACCCAAAATAGTTTTCTTGGAGGTTCATCTTAAAGGTTACAAGGAAACAAAAGCATCTGGGGTTAGCACAGAGGAGTCCATTAGCCATAAGAAAGAAACAGAAATAAACCTAATTGCTTCTTTCTAAACATTTCTGATCTACTTGCACATTTGGGAGTTCCAAATAAATCATCAGATCATACCTAGTACTTATGATCATACCTGGCTTAAAGCTTCTCATAGCATAACTGCTCCCTGTTCTCCTCTTTCCTAGAGTAAAAAATAACAGATGGGATTTTTTTCCTCATCTTAAAGAGTTCTAGCCTTCCCATTGGCTCCCATAGTCAGTGCCCACTCCTTTTCCTTTGCCTAGGGGACTTTGTTAACACTTTACAAGTAAAGCAAGCAGAGAACAGTCACCAAGAGGGACTTTATAGCTAACTGACTGGCTGGGTGTTCATAAAAGGGAGCTCTCTCCTGCTTGCCCATTTATCACATGGTCTTTGAGAAGGAAAGAACTGAATTTGTCTCTGAGGCAAGAGTAAAGGCTAGCATTCAGTGTGATGGGGAAAGAGGGATTCTTGTAAACTGAAAATAGTTGATTGGGAGTCATTGTAAAGATACTTATGGAATTCCATGGTTTTTACTTTATAGAAAATCCCTTTTCAGAGTAGCAGCTTACTACTCTAAAGGATCAGAAACAGCTGCAGTTGATTTAAAACTTGAGATTCTATCCATTGTTCTCTGTTCAAAATGCATGTTATGCTGGGTTTATGTAAACCACACTTCCCATTACTAAAAATTGAATTGTAACTGGTTCACTATCCTTGGGACTCAGTTGGGAGCCAGTGGATGTGAAATGAAGCTGTGGCAGCAGCCACTAATCAACTCTTGTGCTTCCTCACAAGCACCCCTTGCCCACTGGCAAGTAGGTTCTGCAACTCCCTTAGAACCTTGCTGGATTAAGCGTTTAATAAGAAATGATTACCTTTAGCAAGCTAGCTTGCTAGTCAAGAGCTTGTAATACCTTAACTATGAGGAATTCCCAGTAGTCTTCAGCACCACAGCTTTCTTTTTCCTCCAACAGTTGTTTGGCTCTCCATCCTGAAAGGGTTTCCATGTTAGTTTCTTGAGAGGGGGGAATGGAAAAATGAGAATGAGTTCTGTTCTCTCTCTCCTTTCCCTTTGTTCTTTTAAATTCTCCCTACCATTCTCAAAGAGAGGGATGAGGTGGTGGTAGTGAAAGAAAAAGGCGATGAGAGATACCGTGAGATTGAGGCAAAAGCCTTGGAAGTGACTCCAGGGTTAGAAATCAGTCTTGGCAGTTGACTTTGGAAAAGGAATTTAATGTTCCCAGCAGATTCTACCATATGGGTAGGTGTGTGTTTTGTTTTGTTTTTAAATTACAGGGTAACCCTGAAGTTCCACTACAAGCACTTTATCTTGCCTCCTGTAAACAGCACAGTTTTCCTATATTGCAGAGTAGTTGACAGATGATGCCTACTTTTAAATATGCTAGTTCCCTTTTCTCCGAGAGGTTGGAGGCTCAGAGACACAAAGCTAGATCCTTCACAGCAGGAGTAAAGGGGGCAGGGAAAACCTTATTTTGATTAAAAAATGTCTGTTTTGAATTGTAGGAGATCTGAGTTTCATGTAGAAATGAATCAGGTATGCCTTGGCTTAAAAAAGTTGAAAACTGCTTTTGTACAGTTCTACCACTAGAGGGTTACATGATCACACACCAATAGGGTTGACAGTCTTTCACAACCAGCCAAGGATTTTCCCTGCTGTTAAGACTGGAGAGGGAACCAGACTGGTCAGAATAAAAATGGGTTCCAACCCCTCTATGATAGTAGTTCAGTTCTCTCTCCAGGCAAATCAGCAAGCTATTGGAACCCCTCTCTAGTCGTTAAAGAGATTTTGATTGAACTGAATTCATCTTATCTAGCAAGTGTGTTTCAAGGGCTTGGAATATATATAGCTTTAATATAGAACTAGTCTATCTGTGATTGTGTGTTGCTCAGAATCTCATGGAGATTAAAAGTGAAGTTAAAAGTCCTGAGCTTTCTGCTTCATAATCTCGAAAGAACAGGAAGTTAGGCAGTGTACATCAAGATTCTGACAGATTGAGGATAGTCAATATGTTTTGTGGTTTAGATGTGGTTTAGTTTAAAAACACTAAAGATGTTTTTGTCTTGTATCTAGTTATAAGTTATGGGGCTGTATCTTACTTTGAGTATTATGAAGACTGTCGGGTTGGGTACCATCAGCCCAAAGCTCCCAGCGCCGCTCTACGTTGCGGCACTGCTCCACGTTAGGGAGTTAACACCAGCGGGACCAAAGACAACATCCCCTAAGGTCCCAACCCAGGAGGGGTTACTGCAGTCGGTCGTGGCACGTATGTCAGCACCACCCCCGTCTGGAATCCCAGTCGGAGTCTCCACCGCATTGCCGACTCCGTAGTCCTGAGCGTCTATCACTGGCCTGCACCGTCGCGGGTCTGCCTGTTGGAGTCGGTCCCGAAGCAGCAGCTACCACCGCTATCAGTCAAGCTCCAGATCGCGGTCCTGTGGTCGGTGTCAATCCAGGCACCACTGCTCCACACGGCCACACTGCAGCAGGGACTCATTCGTGAGCCCATCCTTGGCCAGGAGCCACTTCTCCACCAGCCAAGTCAGCCAGGTGGACCAGCCCGGACCATCAGCGCTGCAACAGGTGCTCTGGCACGTGGCCCCATGGCCGGGCCAGTGGTACCAATGGGCACTGTGGGGTCCAACGCAACCGGGGCTGCAATCGGCAGCCGGGACCTCAGAGGCACCACAGGTCTCCCTCCCCAGGCCCCCAAAAAGAGGCATCCACGGGACACTTGTCCTCGGTGTCATGCCCAGAGGCTGAGTCAGTAATGGGCCCTCCGAGGTTGCTGGACTCCCAGAGCTCAGTGCTGCCCTCTTCCCCATCTCAAGAGGTGGCAATAGCAGCCACGCCCCCCATGGTCCCGCAGGAGGACTTCCAGGCCCACCAGGACCTGCCCAAGAGAGTGGCTACCAACCTCAGCCTCCAGGCTAAGGAAGTAGTGGAGCCTTCAGACATCTTAGTTAATGTCCTGTCCTCGCCAGCCCCAGTTAGGCTGTCCCTGCCCCTCCACAATGGGGTGGCCAAGATCACCCAGACCGTATGGCTGATGCCAGCCTCCCTGGCTCCCATATCCAAGAAAGTAGCGTGCAAGTACTTTGTACTAGCAAAGGGGCATGAGTACTTGTACGCCCACCCCGCGCCCAACTCCCTGGTGGTGGAATCCGTTAACCACAGGGAGGGACAGCTGACCCTGACCCCAAAGAACAAGGACTTGAAACGATTGGACTCCTTTGGGAAAAAATTTTATTCCACTGCTGCGGATGGCGAACCACCAAGCCTTACTCAACAGATACAAGTTCAACCTGTGGGACTCTATGCCAAAGTTTGAAACATACATCCCGGAACAGGAAAGGAAGGAGTTGCAGGCGATGGCTGCTGTCGCACCCTCATCGATGCAGGTGACACATCTGCGAGGTCTATGGCGTCAGTGGCCTCCATGAGACGGGCAACATGGCTCCTACTGTCGGGTCTGTCCAGCGAGGCCCAGACTGCCATCAAGGGTCTCCCGTTAGACAGCAAGACCCTGTTTGTGGAGCAGACAGACGCTAAGCTGCACGACATGAAGGACTCCTGCATGACCCTGCAAACGCTGGGTCTCTATGTCCTGCCATCAACAAAACCCAAGTTCAAGGTGCCACAGGCCTATGGACAGTCCACCCAGCATAAGACCAGGCACTCCTACAAGAGGTTGCGGGACCGTGGAAGAAGGTCCCACAAGCAGTCGCAGCTGGCCCTGTAGCCGGGGTCCTCTAAGGGCAAGCAGGCGGGGAAGAAGCGCTTTTGACAGGACACTTGAAGGCATCTCACCAGTTCTGCTCAGGGATCCACCCGCAATAAAGCATCCCTTTGCCAACCGGTTGTGTGCTTTCCTACCGGAATGGTTGCGATTGACCTCAGACCAATGGATCCTCAACACCAGCTTCAGGGGGTACACCCTCCAATTCACTTCCCATCTGCCCAACCACCCTCCGTCCCCATTGTGCAAGGGGTCCCTCAGGTAGAAAGCCCTGCTTGAGCAGGAGGAGAGAAGGCTCCTGGGCCTAGGAGCAGTGGAAGTGGTACCCGAGGAATTCCAGGGCAAGGGATTCTACTTCTGCTATTTCCTCATCCTGAAAGCCAGTGGGGGTCTCTAGCCCATTCTGGACCGGCGGGGTCTCAATCGCTTCATGATAAAGCTCAAGTTCCACATGTTCTCCCTAGCTTCTGTTATCCCATCTTTGGATACTGAGGACTGGTACACTGCCCTTGACCTTCAGGACACATACTTCCATATCCACGTATTCGAGGGACACAGATGATTCCTCCAGTTTGTGGTGGGTCAGGACCATTACCAATTTCCTCCTGTTTGGCCTGTCCACTGCCCCCAGGGTGTTCATCAAATATATGACAGTAGTGGAAGCCTACCTCAGGCACAAGGGGGTCCACATCTTCCCTTACCTGAACGATTGGCTGGTGAAGGGAAGTCCCGGTCACAGGTCAGGGACCACGCGATGCTCCTTCTGTCCACATGAATCTCCCTGGACCTGTTGGTGAACAGCGCAAAATCTGCCCTTGTCCAGGTGCAATGCATAGAGTTCATCAGGACACTCCTGGACTCCACCTCAGCCACAGCCTCCCTGCCAAGGGACAGGTCTGAGGCCATTCAGGGGCTCATCAACATAGTCACACAGTTCCTGACAATGGCCAGGACATGTTTGCAGCTCCTAGGCCACATGTCGGCGTGCACCTAAGTGGTTCACCTTGCCAGGCTTCAAATGAGGTTCCTCCAGCTCCGGCTGGCCTCAAACTTCTCCCGGGCCGGGGACAGGATGGACAAGGTCCTCAGCATCCCTGGCTCGGTGATCGACTCCCTGAAGTGGTGGTCCTGCCTCAAGAATATGCTCCAAGGGGTTCCATTCCAGGACAGAGCCCCATCTCTGGAACTAGTGTCCGACGCCTCAGAGCTGGGTTAGGGGCCCCACATGAGGAGTGTTCAGACCCAAGGTCTGGGGTCAGCCAAGACTTGACCCTACACATAAACGTGAAAGAACTGAGGGTGGTGCGCCTTGCATGCATGGTGTTCCGCCCACACGTTGTAGGGAAGGTGGTGCGGGTCCTCACAGACAATATGGCCTCGATATTCTACATCAACAGGCAAGGTGGGATTCGGTCCTCGGCTCTCTGCCACGGAGCCCTCAGACTCTGGGACTTCTGTATAGCCCACGACATCTGCCTAATGGCCTTCCACCTACCAGGCACTCGCAACAAACAGGCGGATTGCCTGAGCAGGGAATTCTCCTCCCAACATGAGTGGTTCCTCCACCCAGAGATGGCCCACCAGCTCTTCCAAGGTGGAACTGTTTGCAACCCAGTAGAACCGGTGTTGCCCCCCTGCTTCTGTTCCAGGGAAGGGCTGGGAAGGGGTGCCATCTCCAATGCCTTCCTCCTGCCATGGTCAGGCCAGCTCCTTTATGCCTTTCTCCCATTTCCCCTGATCAGCAAAGTGCTGCAAAATATAAAGATAGGCAAGGCCAGAGTCCTCCTGATAGCCCCAGCATAGCCAAGGCAGCACCGGTATGGTACCCTCACGAGCCTGGCTATCACCCGGCCGCTGCCATCTCACTTGGACCTGCTATTGCAGGACCAGAGCCGGCTTCTCCACCACAACCTGACAGCCCTCCACCTCACGGCTTGGCTGCACAATGGTTAGGTAGGGAGGAGAGGACATGCTCGGAAGGAGTCCAGCATGTCCTCCTAGAGAGCAGACGGCTCTCTACAAGACAGATCTTCTTGGCGAAATGGGCACACTTCTCCTCATGGGCTACCGAGAAAGGGGTCTCCCCAATGGTTGCATTGATCCAGTTCTTTCTAGACTACATCCTGCACCTTTGGACTCTGGGCCTGGTACCCTCGTCTGTCAGGGTACATCTTGTGGCCATCTTGGCCTTCCACCTGCCGGTGCAGGGCCATACAGTGTTTTCCCATGCCATGACAGGACGTCAAAGGCCTGGACTAGCTCTTCCGCTATGCTAGGCCCCCCGTTCCTCAATGGGAGCTAAACCTGGAACTGTCCTGCCTCAGGGAGCCCCCATTTGAACCCCTGGCCATATGCTCATTGTCACACCTCTCCTGGAAGGTGGCCTTCCTGGTAGCAATCATGTCGGCTAGGCGGGTCTTAGAACTTAGGGCCCTGACCTCTGAGCCCCTGTACACAGTTTTCCACAAGGACAAGGTCCAGCTCTGCCCACATCCAACATTCCTCATGAAGGTGGTTTCTGCCTTCCACATGGGCCAAGACATTTTCCTGCCAGTCCTCTGCCCTAAGCCATGTGCATTCAATGAGGAGTGTCATCTCCACACACTGGATGTGCTCAGGGCTCTGGCCTTCTACCTCAAGCGGACCAAACCATTCAGGAAGTCCTCACAGCTGTTCATGGCGTTGGCTGAACGTGTGAGGGACAGCAGATCTCCACGCAGCAACTGTCCAACTAGATCACTTCATGCATCTGCACCTGTTATGACCTGGTGGATGTCCCCCCTTCCACCAATTGTGAAGGTGCACTCGACTTGGGCACAGGCCTCGTCCGCAACCTTCTTGGCCCATGTCCCAATCCAGGACATTTGTAGGGCCACTACATGGTCTTCAATTCACACGTTCACCTTGCACTATGCGCTTGTCTCCCAAACCAGGAATGATGCTGGGTTCGGTAGGGCAGCCCTCAGTCCCGGGAACTTGTGAACTCCTACCCACCTGCAACAGATATAGCTTGGAATCACCTACTGAGGAATACACATGAGCAGTCACTGGAAGAAGAAGAAAAGACAGTTACCTTTTCCGTAACTGGTGCTCTTAGAGATGTGGTGTTCATGTCTATTCCGAATCCCGTCCTCCTTCCCCACTGTCGGAGTGGTCTGACAAGAAGGAACTGAGGGTAGTGTGCCAGAGCAGCGCCACCCAAGGAGTGCGGGGAGAGCACTCCCCCTAAGGGAAAAACTTTCTGGCACCGGTGCACATGGAGAGCACGCACACCTACTGTGAAATAGACGTGAGCAACACATCTCAAAGAACACTAGTTACGGAAAAGGTAACTGTCTTTTTGTGTAATATTTAAGTCACTTAATCAGGTGTGCACATGTTCTGTAACATGTCTTACCAGATACATAGCTAAATGCACCCACTTATTGAGCAAGCTGAATTATGTATGGAATATATAGAAGAGTAAAGGAATTAAGGTGTTGCTCCCACTGAGTCAATGGTAAATGCAAATAAAATATAGAAGTTATTGGGATAACAGTGATATGCTACATGAAATCCTGCTCAGAATTCAGTGGCAGGATATTTGGAATCCGTGAGGAATTGTGAAGAATCTTTTTCTTCTGAAAAAGCTCTAGGTTTGCACTTGGTCCTTTGAGATGACATTTTGCTTTGTCTTAAATCTTGATGATGATACATGGCTTCTCAAATGGTTGATTGCAAATCTGTGTCATATGCCAGTTCTATCCTGTCTTGTAGGAAAGCATATCAGTTGCAGGGGAAGCCAAATGCCTAGTGGGCCTCTAGGAAAACCCAAAACTGATGTCCAGTTATTTTAATATGTCTCTTCTGAGATGTGTTTACCTTTGCTACTCTGATATGGTTTTTGGAAAACAAGGTGGTTGAACTTGTGAAGGACAGAGGAGAACACTGGAGCACTTTTAGCATCTCCACTAAATTGTATTTAGGTGACGGTGAACAAATTTTCTTTGATATTAGTATACCTCTGTTGTGGTAATCAAATACCTGCATGGACACAACTAGATCTTTATCGTATCAATTACTGCACTTAGTACTATTTTTGAACAGTGTTTAAGTCCTGCATATCGAACAAGGATGACAGCTGTCTTAATTCACAGCAGGTAACCTTTTCCTGCATTCCTTACTTATGCCTGTCTTAAGCTTCTTTGTTCGTTTTTTCTTGAGAGGTGGATGAGGGAAATCGGTGTACTTGCTCTGAAAAAAGTTTATTCTTATGAAAAATGTTTTTCAGTTCATGTGGGGAAAGTGCCTAAATAAATCCTATGCGTATTTAAAGAAACCGCATGTCAGAGAGAAGAATGCAAGTCTGGTTCAAAATGAGGATCTTGATTGCCTGTTCATGAGATTAAGATTTTGTCACGGTGATTTTTAGTGAAAGTCAGAGACAATGTTTTGTCAATAAACAAAAATTCAGAGAAGCCCTTGACTTTAGTTAAAAAAAATAAAAAACCCTGACAAAATGGGACTGATGCAGGAGGAAAGTCCAAGTCCTGCTGTGGGAGGAGGGGAAGGCCCTCTGGAAGTCATGAATTCCATGACCTTAGTGACATACTTGTAGCCTTGCTTATGAACAGAGATAAAGCTGACACTTTGAGAAAATGAACCAGAAGGCAAACATGTTGTTGATGATGAATCTTTATGCCTCTCTCTTTTATTTTTTATTTTTTTTTACATCTTAGGAAAGTTGAAGATGAGGAAGTGAATAAAGATCAGATTTTGCTGGAAAAAGAAGCTGAAGTAAGACTGCTTTCCATATAGACAAGCTTTGTATTGCAAAACTGCCCACTTTTCTTTCCGTAATTATTTTCTTTGGGCTAAATGGTCTCAGTGCAGAATTGTGTGTAGTTTTTTTGTAACAGTTATTAAAAAAAAAAATTAATAAATTCAGTAGTGTGAGTGATAGGAGTATGAAAATTTTCTCTCAAGAATTGTCACAACTGCTTGCTTGCTCACTCTGGTAATTCACAAGCTGTTAGGGTTTTTTTTGTGTTTTTGTTTTTTTCAAAATTCCAACTTGGAGGGGACTGGATAGCTCAAGGTAGGCAGTGTACATGGAACCTATAATCTCCTGGCTGTCTGTTCATATCTGTTTTGGATCAGAAAGTAGTTTGCCATCTACTGGTTGTTTTAAGTACTCTGCGAAATGAGCTTGAGCTCATTCCAATTCATAGTGAGCAGACGTGACCATATTATAAAATCCCTGCTACAACTGGCATCAGTCTGCACCTTTGGAGCATTCTGAGGCTCCAAGTTATTGAATGGACAACTGACACTGAATTATCTTCTTACTGCTAGATACAGTTCTGCTAAACCAGGATTATCCACATATCAGGGCAGCAGGGAGAAGCTTGTGTTGTAATTATAGAATTTCAGCACTTTAATAGGACACTTTTTGTGAAATTTAAATTTACACTGAAAAATTTAATTTCACACTTAGCATATAGTTGTTACTTAGTGAGGACCAGTGCTTTGACAAGTGTGAATAGCATTACAAGCGAAAGGAGATTGTATACTGCAATTAGAATTTGCATTTGAACATGCAATCTGATAATCTGTCAAATAACTTCCTTTCATTACTAACTTCTCCCACTTATCTGATGAGGTTCAACAAGGACAAGTGCAGAGTCCTGCACTTAGGAAGGAAAAATCCCATGCATTGCTACTGAGCAGCTAGGCAGCAGTTCTGCAGAAAAGGACCTAGGGGTTACAGTAGATGAGAAGCTGGATGTGAGTCAACAGTGCCGTTGTTACCAAGAAGGCTAGCGGCATTTTGGACTGTATAAGTAGGAGCATTGCCAGCAGATCGAGGGACGTGATCATTCCCCTCTATTCAGCATTGGTGAAGCCTCATCTGGAGTACTATGTCCAGTTTTGGGCCCCACACTACAAGAAGGATGTGGAAAAATTGGAAAAAGTCCAGCGGAGGGCAACAAAAATGATTAGGGGGCTGGAGCACATGACTTATGAGGAAAGGCTGAGGGAACTGGGAGTATTTAGTCTGCAGAAAAGAAAAATGAGGGGGGATTTGGTAGCTGCTTTCAACTACCTGAAAGGGGGTTCCAAAGTGGCTGGATCTAGGCTGTTCTCAGTAGTACTAGATGATAGAACAAGGAGTAATGGTCTCAAGTTGCAGTGGGGGAGGTTTAGGTTGGATATTAGGTGAAAAAGTTTTTCCTAAGAGGGTAGTAAAGCATTGGAATGGGTTACTTAGGGAAGTGGTGGAATCTCCTTTCTTAGAGGTTTTTAAGGTCAGACTTTACAAAGCCATAGCTGGGATGATTTAGTTGGGGATTATGTCCTGCTTTGAACAGGGGTTTGGATAGATGACCTCCTGAGGTCCCTTCCAAACCTGATATTCTATGATTCTAGAGGTGAGCTTGTAGTCCTTCACAGCAGTAAAACATCTCTCTCTCCACAATTGCAGGAACTTTTCACTGTGCCCCTTTTAAAGTGGGGATGATTCTTGAGGAGGACTGTAGTGAACATGGGGGTGACAGGCTTGTTAATGTGGGGAGTGGCTGGGATGGAGTAAGGTTGTTGGGGTGCATTTTGCTAACTTCATTTTAAAAAATAAATTAAATTGCAGAAATCTATTAATGTAGCATTAAGGGTGAAAACTTAAATGCACAAAAGCCAGGGCATAATAAAACCAAACTTCCCTGACTTTTAAATCTATCAAGACAGTCATTCAGTAGCCTAAATAGAATTTAAGAAGACTACGTATATGAAATATGGTTGGGTTACTCTCAACAGTTGTTAAATGCATAGGTCAGTAAAAGACAAACATTTTTGAATTATTGAATTGTATTTGTAGACCCCAATCTAAGTTTTCTTAGTTTTAATATCCTATGTTTGGATGGATGGATGCATTACTAACACTATTGGGTTCCTGAGAGCAATCCCTGTCTGCTACAGAAGAGGTTGTCTGAATTATTTCACTGTAGCTGGAATGCTTCAAGTATTGCCTCTTTCTGTCAAGGATCAAGGGATGGGTGGAGGGGACATAAAAGTAAGCTTGCAGGCTGGGGCTTTACTAATAACTTTAGTGACTGTAAATAGTTTAATTCAGCTCTTTAATACCACCACCACCACACAGTCCATATTAATGTATTGCTGTAACTAAGAAAATAACACCAACTGAAAAGAAATGAAGTAGAAGCTTCTGCTGAGACACACTTGGGAAACTGGTGCCAAATTTCAAAAGTGATGCCAATTATTTTGATCAGTAAATTACTCACATATTTTTGTGAGTGAAGAAAAGCAATGTATATATTTTAAATGTTTCATGTCTGACACTGATATAACTAACCATCAGAAAAGTATTAGTGAAGACCAACATTATTTGTCATTGAATAGGAAAAAAACAGTTGTGGCAGTGAAGAGCCACTTGCTTGGGAAAAAGGGCTAAAAGGCTTTTTCTGTGCTATTTGCCTTTTCCAGCTTCGTCGCATGCAAGAGATGATTGCAAGAATGCAGGCTCAGATGCAGATGCAAATGCAAGGTGGTGAGGGAGACAGCAGTGCAGTTCATGGACACCATGTATAAATTGTTTGGTAAGACCTTCAAATGATTATAATTGCAATAAGAAAAATAAATTGTCCAGTAGGTGTTTTGAAGACATTGGAAAACAATCACAGGTCAACTGATTGATTTAAGATTTCATGTTACATTTTTAAATGTTCACACAGATGTTTTTTTTAAAAAAAAATGAAGTAAATCAGTACCTTGAGGACCGAATAAGCATATTTAAACTTACTTAAGTGAATATTGATGCTCTGAATGAAAAAGGTATTATGAAAACTTACATTTTCAAATGTAACTTTCAATTTACAGAAAAATTTAGAGAACTGTATTCAGTTCTTAATTTCTGTTTGAGCTTTGTCTTGAGAACACTGTCGTGTGCTACTGTTCTAATTGTGGAGTTAGAGTCCATCTGGCAAACAGTTCTGACAATATGGCTAAATTCAGTTCTGAGAGTGTTACTAAGACAATTTAAAGAATGGTGATAGTGAACTTAGAGCAGTGTATTTTAGTATGTATTTTAAATAGCTATCTGAAAAGTTACATTCAGACTTTTTCTACCATTCAAGTTCATTCTTCTGCTTTCTTAGGCAAGTAAGAATTTTCATGGATCAATAGTTATTTTAATACACTGCTGCTGCTGCTCCTCCTCCTCCCTGACTGTACCATTGAAGTCCTTGGCCAGTCTGTTTTTCCTTATGTCTTTCTGTCAAGTGCATATTTTTTCCCCATTGATGGTAATTCACAGTAAGAGCTCTTAAGTTTTTGTTTAAATTTTTTCCCTCCATCTTTTCTTTGGTCAGACACCACAACTATGTCCTTACAAGAGATTTTTAGTTGGTCTGTTTTCCATCATCCTTATTACATGCCCTTCCCATTCGAGTCATCAGGATTTCACTATTATACTTGCTTCTCCATAGACCTCCTGCAGTTCCCTATTAGATCTTCTTCTTTTGGCCTTCCTGGTCAAAAGCTTCATCTCACCCCTGTATTTTGAAGGTATTTATAAGCTATCTTTCTTCTTAGTAAGTGCCTGTGTCTCTCACATCCATATAAAACAGTAGACCTTACAATGGCCTCAGATCTGATGCTTGGTGTTTCTCAGTTGTTGCAAGCTGAAAATTCCATGCAGAGAAATGTAACAGGCATTTCCCCTCTCTAATCATGCCTTCTATTTCCTCCCCCACCTAACTGTTGTTAGTTTAAATGCCTAGAAGTATTAATTACCATCTAACTTGTTTATCAGTTGCTGAGTAAGCTTGTCCAAGATTATCGTTTTACAACCATATATTTGGTCTGAAGTCCCATTTTTCTTGCCACATCCTTCAAGTCTCAGATCCTCCTTTGTACCTTCTGAATAGCCCAGATCATCAGTGTATCCAAAAAGTTTGTCAAGCCATTTAAATTCACCCCTATTCTGAGACTTTAACAGTGATTGCACCACTATTTTAAGAGCCACGTTAAAGATTCCTTAGGATAGCATATCTCCTCACCTTAGTCCAGTGTTGATGTCAAATGTGGAAGAGATTTCACTTCATTTTCACAGTCTACTTTTTTAGTTGCAAACACAATTATTATCCTAATTTTGTCAGGCATTCAAATTCCTTCATTGAAGCTCAGAGGCTATTGGATTGATGAATTTGTGTGTATAAATATATAAAACTTTTAAAAATGTCTTCTTAAAGTCTTATTAACAACTAGTCAGATTCCAATCTTTTCTCGAATTGTTGATGAATATGCTCCTAGCATTTAGAAATCTCCAGCTGGTCCCAATATAGCTCCATTTGACAAGCATCATAAGCTGCTGAGAGTACAATTGCCTTTATCCCTTTATGTTCCTCTCACTGTGGTTGCTCTTCATCAAATAGTGCATCAAATCCAAAGTGTGTTGTCCTTATCTTCAAAGCCTTCCATGGGTTTGGCCCAAATTAGCAGAACAACCACTTTATCTCAAGAATCAGAGAGGTAGCCTTGTTATCTGGATTTGCAGAAGTGACGGAGTCCTGTGGCACCTTAAAAACTAACAAAAGTATTGAAGCATAAGCTTTCATGGGCTAATACATCCGACAAAGTGGATATTAGCCCATGAAAGTTTATGCTTCAATACTTTTGTTAGTCTTTAAGGTGCCACAGGACTCTTTGTCGTTTTCACTGTATCTCAGATAAGCATGATCCCCCAGATCTTCTTTTCTACTGGAATGTTAAATTACCAGCCTCAAGATTGAGACTTGAGTATACGAGACAACACTTTCTTGGCAAGTGTCTCATGGCTATGTAACTTGCTGTCACCACATGTTGGAGGAAAATGTTACAGCTCACTTTGATGTATCCATTCTGCAAGAATATTAAAAACAATTATTTGATTGAGAAATGGAGATGGAGGGAACAAAACTTCATGTCTTTGCTTTAATGCAGTCTCAGTGATGGGGGTTGTATGAATATCCAGATCCGTGAATATTGAAATAGATGTAGCTAATTCTACAGGACGCCATCTGCTTTCGACAGTTCATGATACTTGCTTTTACAAGTCTATTGCTAATAAGCATCTGAAAGTTGAATGGGGATTGTTAGTTTGGAGGCTCTCCACTTGTAGTACTGAGCCCTTTCAATCACATGGACATCAGCTATATCGTCATGATGCTGATGAGGGTGGTAGCTGCTCCCTTGAGAAAGGGAGGCATGGTGGGTGATATGCTGTGTCACAGACGTTTGACTGTCCCAGGGCTCTTTTATCCTGAAATCTGTTGTCTGTATCTAGAACAAATATATACAGCTTTTGAATCTGGGACTTGAAATCATCAAATCTAACATCTCTCTCCCTAAGAATGTATTTAATCTAGAGATGCACCAGAATACAGGTTTTTGTCACCTTCAGAAAGGGTATTAAAATGCTGAGGCAATGTCCTGGTTCCCATTCTGCTTGGTTATTTGGTTGACTAGCATGGGTGTATTGCTCTCTTGTGTTGTGTGTATGGTTTTTTTGTGTTTTAAAAAAACTCTGTTCTCTGATTGTATGCATGATCATGAATGGAAGGGAAGGTAATCCATGAGATAATATCTCAGGGTATGGGCTTCACTTCAGATGTTTAAGAAACCTCTCTAAAGAACATTCATAGTAGGGATTAAAATGTTAAACGGTAAGCATTAGTCTTAACAGTTAACCCACCCTAACACCCAGCCCTGCACTAGCTGGACTGGCCCAGAGTCCTTTGCCTTTAATCAGTTAACCAACTAAATAATATAATTTTAATATTTTAAATGGTTAACTTTTAAAATATTTACACCCCTAATTCATAGTATGTTTGTTTTTATTGTGCACCTCTCACACTTTTTGCATGTATTCTGTTAAACGTACACAGACTGGGAAATACTAATAGGTCCAGTAGAAATGTTTAACTGCACACATCCTATACAAATCATATTTTTATAAGGAATTATCCCTATAAATGATCTTTCACAGTGGAGGAAACTTGAGTACAATCACTAAGGTTTTTTTTGTGGAAAAAAACTGCATTTCAGAAATATCCCATGATTAGGCTTTGTGCAAGTGAGCAAGGTGAAGATTATACGTTGTCTTAAATTTCACATTTTCTTAATTATGGGTTCTTAGATTTGCAAAGTTAGCTTTGTATTTACATGGTTTTTTTAAATTTATGTTCAGTTATTTTCAGTGTATCTTCTGAATTTGGGACCCGCTATCTATCGCTATGTTACGTATCCTAATTTTTTGTCTTGTGTTGGTTTGTAACCATTTGTATACTGTTCCAGAATGCCATACAAAAGGGGTCTTAAGACTTTTGTAGTGTAGACCACACATCCCATGGGCTGCCTCCCCTTCCAATCACATGGTCTACCTCCCCTCCCAGTGGTAATCGAATAAGAGCCCTGTGGTGACCACAGGAAGTGCTTACTTGGGAAATATTTAGTATGCTTTGAATTCAGTTTAGCATCTGGAAACAGACCCAGCACCATGTGACTAACCTGCTCTCTGCCTACACCCAGAACATTCTCCCTGGATCACTGTTTGAGACACTGCTTTAGGAACTGTAGGGATTTGGGGGAGTAGGGAAGAAAAGATTGTCCTCAGTTTTGAGGTAGAAAGTCTGTCACATTAGCAAACTTCCCCCATGGGATGTCACACGATACTTTTAAATAGTGATGACACAACATTATTAGGCATAAAGGAAATCCATTTTTTCAACATTACCTGGATCTAAGGTTTTAAATCATAATGCTAGTCTTTGTTGTGTTTATGAACCATTAGAAAAACAAACTTGCCTTATCCCCACAGGCAGTGTCTCATATTCCAGAATTCAGAGAGGGTGGTTCGTGTATCTGGCAAGTGTGTTCTGGTGGGGCTGATGGAAGCAATCTTAGACATCATGTAGACTGCACCTTAATAGACCCACATGTGGAATACCAGAGATGATCTTTGACTGTTAGCACTGAGTAATTGATATACACACCACAATTCGGTTTCTGAAATACAGGTATAGTTACAAAACAGCTAACCATTAACTATCCATATTTCTGCTTTCTTTGCAGATAACGTCATATGAAGATTAAGAGGAAACGTTCCAGTGTTGGGATGCAGTGGCGTCACTCACTGGGAAGGATATCTTTTACTTCACCTGTGACTTGAAAGTCATGTTATATGCAAATGCATGGTAAATTTTTGTAATATGTACTTTGTAGCAGATTATATTTGGTCAATATTTTATATATTATACAGAGAATGTGATCAGTTTTAGTTTAGTAATTTAGAATTTTATTGAGCTCATTAGCTGTAACCCAGTATATTAGGAATGCAAGATGGATGATACTGAGCCTTTTTTAATCTGACCTAGCAGTAGTCAATCTATTTGCATAGCTCACTACCACTATTAGTCATACTACTTATTACACTTAGAAATACGTGACTGTTTCTATAGATTGTCCAGTGGTGTGATATTTGACTAATTAGGGAGTCCAAAGCCAAGCTAAGTTATTCTGGTTCCTATTTCTTGCATTGTTTAAATGTGTGTCTGTGAGACTCTTGGCCATTCCTCATTTCTTGTCCAATGCTGAATAGACATTGCCTTGGCATCACAAGTGTCTAATTATAAAAGTGGTAAGCTTTGTCTTAACTAGAAAAGAGGAGATAAGAGAGAATTCCTTGTCAAAAGGGGACACTGTAATTCAGGGAATAAATGTTTATTGGATTTACATTTATCTTGAGGGAAGTATTTTCTGGATTCTGTTTGTTTAAAATCCTCCAGTTTATTGAAGCAAACTTCTTAAAAGCAATTTGCTGTAGGGCAGTACAAAGTAGTATTGTGTTCCAGTGGTGCCTCTGCAGCAAGAGTAAACCAGAATAATGCTGAAACTGGTACACAAAGGTAGAGTAGAAAAGAGAAATCTGCCTTAGTTTCAGATGCCTTCCAAAAATAATTTTCCTAATGTAATAGAGGAAGAACTTTCAAGCTACTTTGGTTAGATATCAAGGTCGTAATAAGGGATGCTTTTTGCCTAAGTTAGGCTTGCACTACACCTTTCATTCTAGTTATGTTATGCTTTACATATGGCATGGTATGATGTAGCATTTACAGCACAAACCCACTTACTGATGTTGTGATACTGCTTGCTGAATGATTAATCTTGTCTGCTTCCCCTCCAAAGCCAACAGTCAGATTTCATAACATGATGTGCTACTGCGAAATTAGTTACCGGTGGTGTTTAGAACCTAGCAGTGCCAAAGAGATAATACAAATGGCGCATCACAAAATGCTGAGATCTTTCTGATCTCCTGCACAGCAGTGGCCTTGTTCATCCTCTTATATCAGAGATGTAGAATAACATAACCTAAGCCTGCAGTTAAATTCCACAAATTTTAGCTTTAATGGTCACTAAAGTACTAATTTAAAGGAGTCCTGATACCGAGCAGAACAGATTTTGACCTACCTTAAAATTGCTGCAGTTTATAAATTGCATTATATTCTGAGTATCTTTTTAATATCCAAAGTAAAATCTACCACAATAGCCTCTGTTGAACTCCTGTGCTGCCCTTAAAGCAGCTATCATTTCACAGAGCTGCTCATCTTTGTACTCCTCTTCTGATCTTTGTTCACAATGAAGGAAGCAAAAGGAGCAGCCTTACTGATTTCAGCTTTGTCAGAAATACAGAAGTAATGAATCCTCTCTTGCTAAATTGATGAATATAAAATTAGTAGGGAAAGAAATGTAAATTTTTAAATTTTGCCTTTTCCATAGAGAAGATAGTAATAAGGCATTTCAGTATTGCCTGAGAAAAATGTCAAGCCATGTTACTTAAATTTTTCAATATATTGAGTACACTGGTTTACTGAAGAAGTGACCATAAATGGACCAGAATTAATATTATAAGCTTCAGTGAAGGCATTAGAATAAATACTTTAAAATGCCTGACTATCCCTTGTTTTCAGCCCCAGTATTTTTTGTTCAAATAGTGCAGCTAAGCACCTCTGTGCTCTTTTAGGGTTGTCAAATGGTCTCAGTTACAATAGAATCCTTACTGTCATATTACATACTTTGGACATAGCACATTTTGAAATACTGTCCATTTTGCCAGGATAAACTATTGCATAACATTTCAGTGAATTTCATCTGAGGTCATGTAAACTGCAGTGGTATTTATAACCAGTATTAGGAAAAAACTGTGAAAGTTTTTGTTTTGTTTTTTATTATATATAAAATTAAAAAAGTGTGTATATGCATATAAGTGACAAGTACATACTTCACCCTGTGTATATCTTTGAGGGACTGCTCCCTTCCTATAGTCCTTACTTAAGCCAACTTCTCTTTGGAATAAAAAGATACTGTGCAGTTAGTGCAGATAGCATAGGTTGAGCTCTACCTGTGGAATTGACTAAATTTTAGCTTTAGTCACAAGACAGAGGTCACAGCAGTCACGAATTCTGTGACTTAACCAGACCTCTGTGACTTCAGTAGCTGAAGGCAGGGATGGAGGCAGGACTGTGCCCTGGCCCTGCAGCAAGGGCTGGATGGCTGGAACCAGTACCCTGTAGCCCCTGCCCTGTGGCTTAGAGGGCAGGGTTTGCTGGAGCTGGTTTGTGAGCCCTTGTCCAGGAGCTGTGGCCAGCTCTGTAGTGGGAGCTATGCACTCCCTGTGGCTACGCCCTCCACTGCATCCCATCCCTGTAGCTTCAGCCAGGGGATGCAGCGGGACTGTTCTGGGGCCATGTGCCCCAGCCCCATGGTGGGGGCTGCAGAGGGGGCCGTGTGCACCCCCCTTGCAGCGTCCCAGGGCCATGCACCATCCCCCTCCCCCCACTGCAGCCAGGGGTTGCAGCTGTGCAGTCCTGCCCGACAGCTGTGACCAGCTTTGGAGTGGGGGCTGTGTGCCTCCCACCGCTGCACCCCAGCCCCATGGCTTCTGCAGGGGCTGAACTGGGGACCATGCTGCAGCTGGGGCTGTGCACCCCTGCCCAGCAGCTGTAGCGGGGACCAAGTGCCCCCCTCGCAACTTCCCAGTTGCTGGGGCCACACACCTCTGTCCCGCAGCTGTGGTCAGCTCTGGAGCAGGGGCCACGTGCCCCCTGTGGCTGTTCCCCTGCTGGGGCCAGGGCTTTCTACCTTCCATGGTTCTGCCTGTTTGGTCTCCCCATCCCATCACTCCATTCCTTCCCCCAACTTAACCCTGACCCCAGTTATTTTTTGTAAAGTTACAGACAGGTCATAGGCTCTGTGAATATTTGTTTATTGCCCCGACTTGTCTGATTTTTACTAAAAATAACCATAATAAAATCTTAGCTTGCTTATGAGAGAGCTTGGTGTTTTGGGGGTAATATGTATTCATTGAACAGCTAGCTTTTTCCAATAGAGCATTATGGTAAGTTGTTTTTAAATTACTGATTCTAGTGAGAAAATGTTCTCACTACTCTTTCAACTGAAATTCATTGGGATTTGCTATCTTAATGAATGGAATTTATATGATTGCTAATTGCTTCCACACATACACTTCTTGTGGGGAAAAGTCCTGTGTGCATGATAGCTCTGAGGATCGCCTCTCTTCTGCACTTGGTTTTTTATGCTCCTGATTGTGACTGCCTTTCATTTATACAATAGTAAACATCAAAAATGAGCCATTCTTTCTCAAGCCTCTTTTTTACCTGAAGCTAATCCAGATGGAGGAAGAGGGACTTGGAGTCAAAAGTAGATGTTGTTATACTCTGGAGTCAAGCATTATCACTGGTCCACTGAGATGGCCACAATGGTTTTATTTTCTTTAATAGAAGTAATTTTACAATAATTTTAGGAGTCAGAGTACTGGTACACTTGCAGTATTTGGCCAATAAAAGGGCTATTTCTTTGTGTACAAACATCTTAAACTTTTGTATTCAGATTCTGTATTGTCATTAGCCAAGACTATATTAATAAAAATATCAAAATATACAGGGGATCTTTAGTGAATTTCCTGGTTAGACGAAACAAGGATCATTAAATAGCATGATGGGGTTGGTGTTCTGATTTCTCCTTCACAATCCAGTTTGTTGGACTCATGTAAGTGAAGGGTGATGAATGATGGAACTGCACACAAATATAGGAATTAAGTAAACCCTGCAGAGCACTGAATTACAATCTATACAGTACACTTTTCATGCAGGTAATCGTGAGCTTGCAGAGCTGTAAATATTATCCACAGAATCTCAGAGTTGGAAGGTACCTTAGGAGATCATCTAGTCCAATCCCTAGCTCAAAGCAGGACCAATCCCATTTTTGCCCCATATCCCTAAATAGCCCCCTCAAAGATTGAACTCACATCCCTGGGTTTAGCAGGCCCATGCACAAACCACTATCCCTCACCCCCAAAGCACTGTGATGCTTTTGCCCTTCCAGCAACCTCTTACTGCTTCCCATGGCCACTATTGATAACTTAATGCAGAATGCAGTAGCCCACTTATATTCAGACAGAGTGAGTTACAGCAAGGTATCCTGGGGCTATTGGCTCTCACATAGGAATGTGTGTATTATTTTGGGATCTGGCTACGAATGGACTGCTTCTCTCTGTATGTAGTGATTGTGCAAATCAAAAGCACAAAAGCAAACTATCCAACTGAAAAGTTATTGAGTTAGTGGCAGAGCATTTCATGTGAATGGTTCTTGATTTTTGGAACAAAGAACATTCTCACTCATGCTTGGTCTGAAAGAGCCCAAATTCCCACTTGGAAGGGGAGGCACTATGTGCAGCGAAATGTTTACTGCACAGTGGAACAAGAGGGATGAGGTAATACCTTCTGTTGGACCAGCTTCTGTTGGTGAGGGGATCAAGCTTTTGAGTTACAGAACAGAGTTCTTTTTCGGGTCTGAGAAAAGTACTTGCATGTCATAGCTAAATAAAAGATGAAACAGATTCCTTAGCATAAGTAGTTAACACATTCTAAAAGAAGAGTTCAGTGTAGCTGAAAAGGTTGTCTTTTACCAACACAAGTTGGTCCTATAAAAGATATTATCTTACCTGCCTTTTCTCTAATATCCTGCTGTGACGGAGTGGGAATACTTTGTGGGTGCCTCGGTTTCCCCTATGCATTTTTTGAGTGGTCTGTGCGGAGTGATATGGGTGTGTAGTTGGTGCAAAGCAGAGAGACAGTGTGAGTAAGTAGCCCACGCCCTCTCTAGGGCCTGTCCCTACCCCCTCTCTGCAAGATGTTAGCTGAAACTGTTGGAGAAAGGTCAGCTGACTTCCTGGCCGGGAAGGAGACGAAACGAGGAGGAGGAGCTGGAGGGTGAGTTTTAGTCTGAAGCTGGCTGGAGTCAGGCAGAGAAGGGCAGACGAGCTATCTGGCTCTCTGCCCCCCAAAATGGATCCAGCTGAGGATTCACGTTCACTGTACGGTTTGTGTTAGACCTTGTACCTGTTGTCTAATAAACCTCTGTTTTACTGGCTGGCTGAGAGTCACGTCTGACTGTGGAGTGGGGGTGCAGGATCCACGGGCTTCCCCAAGACCCCGCCTGGGCGGGCTCGCTGGGGGAAGCGCACGGAAGGGCAGAAGATGCTGAACACTCCGTGATCAGACCCAGGAAGGTGGAAGCTGTAAGCTGTGAAGCACCTAGCCTTGAAGACAGGCTGTTCACAGAGAGGAAGCTTCCCCCCAGAGTCCTGACTGGCTTCGCAGGGAGAAGTTCCAGACCATCGCCCTGGGGACTCCATGACACCTGCACCTACATGAACACTGCAACCAACAAAGAAAGATCAAATTTTGTCATGTAAAATGGAAACTCCACAACATGCTCTTAATAATAAGCATGTCATGTTAGGGATATATTACCGACCACCTGACCAAGATGGTGATGATGACTGTAAAATGCTCAGGGAGATTAGAGAGGCTATTAAAATAAAAAAAACTCAATAATGGAGGAGAATTGAAATCCACCCTATTGACTGGGTTTGTCACTGCAGGACCGAATGCAGAGGTAAAGTTTCTTGACACCTTAAATGACTGCTTCTTGAAACAACTGGTCCTAGAACCCACCAAAGGAGAGGCAGTTCTTGATTCAGTCCTAAGTGGAGCACAGGATCTGGTCCAAGAGGTGAATATAGGTGGACTGCTTAGTAACAGTGACCATAAGATAATTAAATTTAATATCCCTGTGGCAGGAAAACCACCACAGTGGCCCAACGCTGTAGCATTTAATTCCAGAAAGGGAAACTACACAAAAATGAGGAGGTTAGTTAAACAAATAAAAGGGAACAGTGCCGAAAATGAAATCTCTGCAAGCTGCTTGGAAACTTTTTAAAACACCATAATATAGGCTTAACTTAAATATATACCCCAAATTAAAAAACATAGTAAGAGAACCAAAAAGAGCCACAGTGGCTAAACGGCAAAGTAAACAAAGCAGTGAGAGGCAAAAAGGCATCCTTTAAAAAGTGGAAATAAAATCCTAGTGAGAAAAGAAGCATAAATAGTGGCAAATGAAGTGTAAAAATACAATTAGGAAGGCAAAAAGAAATAATAATTTGAGGAACAGTTAGCCAAGCATTCAAAAGGTAATAGCAAATTTAAGTATATCAGAAGCAGAAAGCCTGCTAAACAACCAGTGGGGCCACTGACCGATCAAGGTGCTAAAGGAAAACTCCAGGACAATAACACCATTGTGGAGAAACTAAATGAATTCTTTGCTTCAGTCTTCACATCTGAGGATGTGATGGAGATTTCTATACCTGAGCCATTCTTTATAGGTGACAGATCTGAGGAACTGTCTCAGACTGAGGTATCATCAGAGGTGGTTTTGAAACAAATTAATAAACTAAACAGCAAGAAGTCACCAAGACCAGATGGTATTCACCCAACAGTTCTGCTTTGTACCAGGTGACTGGAGGATAACTAATGTGATGCCAATTTTTACAAAGGGCTCCAGAGGTGATTCTGGCAATTATAGGCCTGTACGCCTCACTTCAGTACCAGGCAAACTGGTTGAAACAACAATATTGTCAGATAGATAGAGGAACATAATTTGTTGAGGAAGAGTCAACAGGGTTTTAGTAAAGGGAAATCATGCCTCACCAATCTACTGGAATTCTTTGAGGGGTCAACAAGGATGTGGACCGAGGGATACAGTGGATATAGCATACTTAGATTTTCAGAAAGCCTTTGAGAAGGTCCCTCACCAAAGGTTCTTACGCAAAGTAAACTGCCACGGCATAAGAGGGAAAGTGCTCTCATGGATTAGTAACTGGTTAAAAGATAGGAAATAAAGGATAAGTATAAATGGTCAGTTTTCAGAATGAAGAGAGGTAAATAGTGGTGTCCTCCAAGGGTCTGTTCTGGGACCAGTCCTATTCAACATATTGATAAGTAATCTGGAAAAAGGGGGAAATAGTAATACAAAATTACTAAAGACAGTTAAGACCCAGGCAGACTGCGAAGAGCTACAAAAGGATCTCTCAAAACTGGGTGACTGGGCAACAACATGGCAGATGAAATTTAATGTTGATAAATGCAAAGTAATGCACATTGGAAAACATAATCCCAACTCAGAGGGGTAGCCATGTTAGTCTGGAATTGCAGAAGTGACAAATTGACTCTTTGTCAATAATCCCAACTATACAGATGACATGGTGGGGTCTAAATTAGCTGTTACAAATTGACTCTTTGTCAATAATCCCAACTATACATATGAAATGGTGGGGTCTAAATTAGCTGTTACCTCTCAAGAAAGAGATCTTGGAGTCATTGTGGAGAGTTCTCTGAAAAACCTTCCAGCAGTCAAAAAAGCAAACCAAATGCTGGTAATAATTAAGAAAAGGATAGGTAATAAGACAGAAAATATCATGTTGCCTTCATATAAATCCATTGTATACCCACATCTTGAATACTGTGTGCATATGTGGTTTCCCCATCTCAAAAACATATATTGGAAAAGGTTCAGAAAAGAGCAACAAAAATGTTTATGGGTATGGAATGGCTTCTGTATGAGGAGAGATTAATAAGACTGGGACTTTTCAGCTTGGAAAAGAGATGGCTAAGGGGAGATATGATTGAGGTCTATAAAATCGACTGGTGTAGAGAAAGTAAATAAGGAAGTGTTGTTTGCTGCTTCTCATAACACCAGAACTAGGGCTCACCAAATGAAATTAATAGTTAGCAGATTTAAAACAAATAAAAGGAAGTATTTCTTCACATAATGCGCAGTCAACATGTGGAACTCCTTGCCAGAGGATGTGGTGAAGGCCAAGACCGTAACAGGATTAAGAAGAAAAATCTAGATTAAATTCATGGAGGAAAGGTTCATCAATGGCTGTTAGCCAGGTTAGGCAGGAATGGTGTCCCTAGCGTCTGTTTGCCAGAAGCTGGGAATGAGCGACAAAGGAGGAGGAGGATGATGATGATGATTTGATAATCATCTGTTCATTTCTTCTGGGGCACCTGACACTGGACACAGTTGGAAGACATGATACTGGGCTAGATGGACCTTTGGTCTGACCCAGTAGGGCTATTCTTATGTAAAGTAAGCAGAGAAGATGAGTGATGAGGTAGAGGCAAAATAGCTTTGGAGCATGAAATCTATTTTAGAATATGCCTTTTCAGATGTCACTTTTCTTCCTGGAGGGTGCCAGAGAATAGAATGCTTTAAAAAAGAAAAAAGTATTAAGAGCTACAGAATGATACTCATTTTGATCTCAGACATCATCTGGGGGAGATACTGTAATTTGTGGAACTAATAACTAAAACTTGTAGGGGTTTTCAGGACAAAGTTTTTGATGGCCTCAGTGCGGCCGCCAGCTCTTGCTGATGGCTGCTCTCACGCTTTTTCCTAAAATGCTTAATTAGCTTTGTGAAAAACAAATAAATATTCACATATACGTGTCCAAACCATTGTAATTTATTTATTGCTAGCTAGTAAGTCTGCTGTGAAAAGTGGTATTAACAGGCATACAAGTATCACTTTTCACAGCAGGCTTACTAAGACCTGTCAAGCCTGGGGACAAGTTAAGCCCTGAATGTGGGGATTGGAAGAGGCAGCAGGGGCCCAGGGCACTGGACAGGGGGAAGCAGTGGGGGACTGGAGCCTGAAGCACTGTGGCCAGAGCCTGCCACCTCTCTGCCCAAAGCCTGAACCCCACCACTCCTAGAAAGTTGAGGAACTTACCAGCTGCCTGATCCTCCAGCGTTATGCTCCAGGTGTCTCCATGGGGGGAAACAGGGCACAACCACTGCTGGCAGCCACAGCAACCAACACCAAGGTGGTACATCCAGGAGCAACCAAGAGGGGCTGCTATTCTCCCTCCCCTCCCTTACCCTCCTCCACCTCTGCCCATCAATAATAGCCTAGGAGGCTGTGGCTGCAAGAAAAGCCTGTGGTGAGAAATGCTCACCTAAAGATCCATTTCCAGTGTATAGGAAGATGAGATGGGAAAGCAATGAAGAACAGGTCAGATTTCCTTATCTGATGAGTGGAGATGTCTTTCCTTTTCATAGCTTTTAATGGAAAGTGTATGAGAGAGTCTAAATGTCCCAGTTTTCCAGTATAACATCCTTTGGATCAAGATGAAACATGGAAGACAGACTGTTTCGCTCACTACAAGCCAGGTCCTGGAGGAGTGTGAAAGGAGAGTTGCTCCAGGCCCCAAGATAATGCATTTTAAATTTCCTGTTACTGTAGCTGCAACAACCCTTTCTCCATTACTATGGAGATAGATTTGCCAGTATTGAGTGCTACTTAACATACTTTGTGCCTTTTGTAGCATGTTTTACTATGAACAGATAATGCACTCTAGCCTTAACTTCAAGGCCATTCTGCCCAGAGAGTGACACTGTGCAGGACTAATTCACAAAGTAACCTCCCTCAGTGTTGTTTCTCGTACTAAAATTACATGTATCAAGTGTTCGCGCCCAGTATGGCTAATGCAGTGGGTCACAATCTTCTGAGCAATGGTTGCTTTTTCCAGTTGGGCCCTAATGAAAGGAGGAATGTTGCAATGAGAGCATTAATGAGATGATAGCCAGCTCAAATATCATTGGTGAATACTGGTACATGTCCCAGTGTCTGGGAACCACTGATACAGCTATTAGAGAGATGCCATGGTCTATTAAATTGGACACTGGACTGGAAGTCAGGACACCTGAGTTCTGTTTCTCCTGTCACTTGCCTATGTGTTCTTGGCATGTTTCTACATCTTTGTGCCTCTTCCTTCTCCCACCCTTTGTCTTGTCTGAGCTCTTTGGGGCAGGGGCTTGTCTCACTGTGTGTACAGGGCCTAGCACAGAGGAGGGCTGGATGTTGGTAGTATCTAATAGCTCCAGCTGTAATAATGGAGGTTGCTTGCAGATATTTCTGGTCACTGAGACTTGTTAACTTTCAGCGGAACAAAGCCATGAGCAAGAAGGATGGCAATGAAGTTGCTGAGAGCTGAAAATAATTGGTTAGAACTGATTTATTCAGAGCAAGTTTCTAAAAGTAGGCAAACACCTTGTAAACAGAGGTGGGCTAGGGACACAGGGTCTCAAAATGTATTTTATACAGCTCCCTTGTGGAGCAGCAACTCTAATGAATTACAGAATTTTAGACACTAACATGCATTCAGTCATATTTTATAATTCCAAATAACCCAGTAGTTCCTATAAACAGCTTGCTCCTAGACACATTCCATGAGGAATTTTACACTAGTACATTTCTGTGGGCAGCAGATCAAACCTCTGATCCACCTGTCAGAGCAAGATGGTTACTTTTTGCTCTTCAAATATGCTTAACCCACGAGAAGCTGTATAAAGTGCTGGCTGAATCGCACCCCTCATCCCAGATGTATTATATGCTGGTTTTATATGTAATTACATCATGTAGATGAATGTTTGGCTGTACCTTTCTTTGCAGTGTACCTTCTCCCCTTTTGTTTTCTAATTTTAACTCCATCTTCCCCTAGCTTCTTACCTTCTGTCTCTGTCTTCCCCTCTTCTAATATCTTTCCTCCAAATAATTCTTTGGCCATTTCCCATCCATTCCCATTCAACCTTTTTTCTTTGTCTCTCAGTGACCCATTTCCTGCTGTCCTTCCCCTCTTTAGTTTCTTTTCTATTCTATTTTTAGATCTGCGCTCTATGTGCCTTTTTTTTGCCCTACCCACACTGCCAACAGTCATCTTCCACTCGTGCCATGGCTTCATCCCCCATCTCTTGACAGTGTCCCATAGGCTGTAACCACCTTGTGAGAAGCACTAGTGGGAGTTGCTTACTGTAGTGACTCCTTTTGTCTAGCTAGCTGTTTGGTAAGAAGTCGCATCTGCTCACTGATCATCAGGAAGTGAGGAAAGACATGCATGGGACCTTTCTCCAGGTGTTTGGAACACTGGGATGGAATGGGGAATTCAAGCTCCAAGTCTGCATTACCTGTTCCTAAGCTATCCGCTCACTCTAGGATAATCACGTTGGCCCAGTGGCATTGGAGAAAAGCAACTCCTAACTGACCTGCAGGACAGTTGTGTTGTGAAGTGAGGAGAATGGAATGTCCTTTGGAGCTCTGTTAAGTTAGGAGTAAGGAATGAAGTTGTTGGAGTCTGCCTCTGTAGTCTGCCTCTGCGTTAACAAACCACACAATTCTGCACCCACGGCAGCAATCCTGGAAGCTGTGGTATAGACGAGGCTCCAATATTTTACCACCAGATTTTCCACAAAGGTTAGTAAACACTGGTGAAATCTGAGTCCTGTCTACATTAGTTTCCCCCACTTCCTCCACTGGTGATGAAGCTTCCTAGTGTACACAATGGCAGGCAGCACATCTACTCTAGAGAGCCAATGCATTGCTAACTGAACCAGTGGGATTAAACTAGTGCCAATGACAAGGGTGTAGTTCTGTCCCCCACAACACAGCTCTCTAGTGAAGTGTTACAGGTATCTTCTCTTCTGGATACCTAGCCCATAGCTGTCCAGAGGGGCATATTGTGCCTCTTGTCTTTGGCTCTACAGATACCCTCTGTGGAGCTCTTGCTTCTGAAGCCTTGTTTCCATGCAATGGTAGCACTCCATGGCTTTTCTGGGCTCTTCTCTTCACTTGTCTTGGTGCTTAAAAGCAGAGGGACTGTGTCCTCAAATTATTGTTTCTTGAACTCCATCTCCTAAATTCCTTTCAGCGTCACTCTGAAGGCCAAGATTCTCTCATTATTCACACGCGGTTTAGGCCAGTGCTCTGCCCCTAAGGGGGGTTAGAGGCTAGGCCAATCTATTCTGTGTTGGGCCATCATTCTAGAATTTAGATGGGGGTCAGTAACCTATGGCACGCATGCCAAAGACGGCAGGTGAGCTGATTTTTAATGGCACACTGCTGCCTGCTGGAGTTCCAGCTGGCAGCAGCATGCCGTTAAAAATCCTGCCCAACCTTGCCTGCTCTTCTGCACCACCACCCCCACCGCCCCCGCTGCGTGGGCAGAAGCATAGTCCTAACAGCTGCTGATGCCCGTGTTCCAAACTCCCGCATTTTCAGCAGGGGAGCAGGGGGAAGCGTGGCAAGCAGAGCGAGAAAGCAGCAGCCACCACCACCTCCAGAGCACAGAGAGAGAGATGGGGTTGGGGAGGGACCCCTCTGGGCACTGCTGAGTGCTGGGAGGGGGCACAGCCTTGCCATGTCCCCGGAGAAGCCGGAGTCGAGATAAGCGGCTGTATGCACAGCGGGGAGAGCTCTTCAGGACCATGCAGCACCCAGGGCAGCTCTTCCTCTGCCTGCTGCTCCTGCTCTGCCTTGCTAAGGTCAGGCGCCCTGGCAGAGCCGGGGATGGGCTGGAGGGTGCTCCTGCCAGATTCCCCCTTCCCATTGTAACCGGCCTCTCTCTCCCCCTGGGCGCTGTCCCCTGCATCCTGCCGTGCGACTGGCCCTGGGGCACTCCTCCCTGCAGCTTGACCCCATCTCCCCTTTCCTCCCTCTCTGGACTGCCACCTCCCCAGCTCCCATGCCTCTTCCCTAGTGTGCTGGGTTCCTGCCCCTCCTCCTCTTCCTCCCTGCCGCCAGATCAGCTAATGGCCCTTGTGTAACCCTTCTGCCCATCAGAGTTGGCAGCAACAAGGGCCGGGTTCAGTATCCAGGGGTTCCATTCCAATAGCACAATACAAAAACCGGCTCGAGCCCCCACCCAGTGACCTGGGACAACCATATACCACCCCTCTGGGCGTCTGTAAGAGACAATACTTCCCCTCTCGCAAGCACAGAGTCTGAGTGTACCAAAGCCTTTTAATAACAGGGAGAAACAATGTGGCATTATATTGGGGAAACACCACAAACAAGGTTAATAAACCAAACCATGAACCAGAAGCCCCCCTCCCAGCAAATAGGCCGTGGCCTTCCCTTTGGCTCTTGAGTTCCACAACCCCAAAAAGTCCAACAGCCCAAGAGTCTCTGTCCTTGGTCCGTGCAGAGTTCAAAAGTCAATTGGCAGAGTCTTACCTCCAGCCTGGGTGGAGATGGAGGGTAGGGCACGAGGCACCTTACGTGGTCCGAGGCCGACTGCGCCGCCTCTCCGTGAGGTTCCGCTGCAGCTCTCACCGCAATCGGCTCTGCTCTGCTCCGCTGGCTGTCCTACGAACCGCTCTGCCCGTTGATCCGCTAGCTGCTCTGCTAGCCGACACACAGACAGCTCTGCCGCGCCGGTCACTCTGCCCGCAGCACCCACGCCTCTGCTAGGTGACAGACAGCTCTGCCGTGCCGGTCACTCTGCCCGCAGCACCCACGCCTCTGCTAGGTGACAGACAGACAGCTCTGCTGCGCCAGTCACTCTGCCCGCAGCACCAACGCCTCCGCTAATCGACAGACAGCTCTGCTGCACCAGTCACTCCGCTAGCCGTCCTGCTAGCCGACACACAGACTGCTCTGCTGCACCAGCCACTCTGCACTTTTTCCAGGTCCCCCCTACTTAAGACAGTGCTCAGTGATTTCTTTAGCTCTTAGGTGATTTCAGCTCACAGTAGGGGAGCCTTAGTACAGGTGCACCAGTGAACCCAAAGCAATTGTCAGCTCAGCAGTCTGGAACCAGGCTCCTCATAGAAGCAAAATTCAATTCTGACATTCTACAGTGGAGAGAGGCAGGGTGCAATAGGCCTGGGAGGCCCTAAGACAGAGCCCTCACCAAAAGGTATAGGTGCTTATCCATCATCTCTCTCAATCTCACAGTGTTCTGAAAATGCATGGCCCTTGCCCAGTGAGTGCTACCTAGATGATGGCGAGTCTCTCCATCATAACACAGGCCAAGTACATGTCCATAGTCCTTCATTCACATAATCACAGTAACATCACTTTATCATTCCTGCCCCAATAACATAGAAACTGGGGCTCCCTCATCAGCCGAAGTGGCCATGTGGGCTGCTGTGGGCTCAGGCTAGGCGCAGTGGGTGTGTCTATGCAAATTGATCAGCCCCAGACTTATTTTACAAGGCTCACTGCAATTCCCATAGTTCGCCACCAGATGTCAGAATATATCTCATTCCTGACACTGCTTACACTTGCAAGGGAGGGGGAGGGAGAAACAGAGCTGCAGCGCTGCTCTGGGGAAGAGGCGGGGGAAGGGAGTGGAATCAGAGCATATCCCCTCATCTCCCTGCCGTGAGTATCCCCAGGATCCAGCCCATACTCCCTAGCCCTCTGCCGTGACCCCTGAAACTCCTTCACACAAACCCAGCCTTTTGTCCTGACCCTGCACCCCACACACCTCCCAGGCCCCTGCCCTGACCCCTGCAACTCCCTCACACACACCCAGCCCTCTGTCCTGACCCCTGCCGCCCCCTCACACATATCCAGCCCTCTGCCCTGACTCTGGCACCACCTACACATACCCAGCCCCCCCCATACCCCATGGCCTGACTCTTGCACCCCCACATCCCCACCCTGAGCACCAAACGGGAGCTGCCCAGGTAAGTGCTCCACACCCAAACCTGCCCCAACTCTGAACCCCACCCTCATTCTAGCTCCTGGCCAGACCCTACACCCCAATCCCTAGCCTGCTCCTTCACCCCCAGCCCAGTGCTCAGTGCATTCCCACCCTCAGCTCAGTGCAGAGAGGAAGAGAATGGGTCAGAACCAGGGAGAAGGTAGGTACCCATTTTATGTGGGCAGGGCTGGGACCCCAGACTGGCAGCAAGCTGAGCAGGGCCGGCAGCCAGGATTATCCCTGAGGACTGAGAGAGACAAAAAGCTAAAATCAACTTTCCTGTTAGTTTGTTGCCCCAGACCTGCTGTCTGGCAGTAGGGGTCTCAGAAATAGCTGTATTTCCACCAGCACCACCCCCTTGCTTGTGATTGCTTTCAAGCAAAGGACAGGATGACTTAGTATTGTCTGAAACTAATGCAGAGCACATCTACACAGGCAAAAATACAGCGCCGGCAGTTACAGCACCGATCAGAGAAGGCAGAAGGAAAACTGCTGTTGTGTGTTCACACTGACAACTGCTTGCACAATAACATGTTCACACTTGCGGAACTTGTGGCGGTATTCGGAGTGGTGCACTCTGGGTAGCTATCCCACAGAGTACATCTTTTTCTTTTGCCACTAAGACTTGTGGGAAGGTGGAAGGGGTCGCAGAGCATCCTGGGTCCTGTCCCAATGCCCCATGATGTATTGCTTTGCATCCCAGCAATCCTTGTGGTTCCATCTGCATTTGGTGCCATCTTTCAACTGTTTGTGTACTGCACGCCCTGCCTTGCCTCTTTCTGGCTGCAGGAATAGATCCCAAGCTGTTGACAAGAGTGCTGCTCGCACTGAGCAACAAGTCATGAGTCTCAGCAGAGTTATTCCTTAAACTACAAAGGCAAGAGGCGTGTGAAGTTGATCTCACCAAGTGTAGTAGCTATGACGCACAAATGCTTGTAGCTTTCACGTAGGTGCTGACCCCTATGGAACACCGCTTTGGGGCTCGGGAAACAGCTCTGAGTGGTGGGATCACATCGTGATGCACATCTAGGATGAAGAGCAGTAGCTGCAGAACTTTCACATGAGGAAAGCCAAATTCATGGGAATCTGTGATGAGCTCACCCCAACCCTGTGGTGCAAGAACCCGAGAATGAGAGCTGCCCTGTCGCTGGAGAAGCATGTGGCAATTGCATTGTGGAAGCTGGATACTCCACACTGCTACTGATTGGTCGCTAACCAGTTTGGAGTGGTGAAGTCAACTGTTGGAGTCATGTTGATGGACGTGTGCAGGGCCATTAATCACATCCTGCTCCAAAAGACTGTGACTTTAGGCAACATGCATGACATTCTGGATGGCTTTGCACAAATGAACTTCCCTAACTGTGGAGGAGGATAGATGGCACACACATTCCAATTGTGGCACCATATCACCTAGACACCGAGTACATTAATTGCAAGGAGTATTTCTCAGTGGTTCCCCAGGCGCTTGTGGATTACTGTGGGCATTTCACAGACATCAACACAGGCTGATCTGGAACGATGCATTGCGCATGCATCTTTCTGAATGATGGCCTATTCAGGAACCAGAAGATCACTGTGGGGGAAGTCAAAATGCCCATCGTGATCCTTGGACACTCAGCCTACTCCTTAATGCCGTGGCTCACAAAGCCATAAACGGGGCAACCTGACAGCAGCAAGGTGTTGTTCAACAGGCTGAACAAGTGCAGAATAACTGTTGAGTGTGCATTTGGCCATTTAAAAGCCCACTGGCAATGCCTGTATGGGAAGCTGGACGTGGCTGATGATGATATTCCTATACTTATAGCCACGTGCTGTACGCTCCATAATATTTGTGAAGGGAAGGGTGAAAGCTTCACTCAGGGCTGGATTGCAGCGGCTCAGTGCATGGAGGCTGAGCTTGAACAGTCAGAGACCAGGGCTATTAGAGGGGCACAGTGCAGGGCCATAAGGGTCAGGGATGCTTTGAGGAAGCAATTGGAAGCTGAAAGCCACTAATATTTGTTGCTATGCTCAGGATGCAGTGCTTGTAATGCTAGGACGTGATTGGTGCACATGATGCAAGAAGGGGCCTTAACATAATTGTATGTTACTTTTGCAGTGCTCTTTTTGCTTTCACTTAATAGAATAAAGATTGCTTTCAAATAATGCACTTCTTTTATTGAAAGACAACAACCAGAGGAGAGAGTCAAACGAGGAGGCTGGGGGAACGGAAGGAATGGGGTAATGGAAGGTCTCAAGAGGAGGATGGCTACAGATTTATGTATGTCCAGGGATCATACCCACAGCCTTCTCCTTTGGAGTACAATGCAGTTGGTGCTGTACTTCAACAGGGCGAAACTTTCTGGTGTGCCGCATTCTCCTTTCGTTCCCTCTTCTTGCTGTCCCGCCATTTCAATTCCTTTTTCTCGGTGGCAGACTGCATCATAACCTCATACATAAAGTCCTCCTTAGTTCTTCTTGAACGCTTTCTAATTCTTCACAATTGCCACTGATAATAAAGAATGAGGCTGTTCTCCCAAGGTCATCTCTGAAGTTTAAATGCAACATTTTGCAGGAGTATTGTTTGCAACACAGACAACACTGTTTCAGTGCTTTAAAACACAGCCAGTACTCACGCACCTAACACTAACTGGCTGACCCCAGGCTAGTGCACACAAGCCACAAGACCCCCAAAATAGTGAGTAGCCATAAGGACAGAGTAAATCACTGTTCCCAGACCCCGCTGTACACTGGGCATTTGGCTCTTAGGCACTTGGGGAGAGCTGGCACTGAAGGGGTGGGCCAGATAATTATTTCTGTCCCCACACTTTCCACTAAAGGTGATCATTATGGAAGATATCTTACTGCTGAGGGTGAGCAGGAAATCAAGGGTGGGTCTTCTCCAAGTCTGCTGCTTCTGTCCTGGCCCATATGTGGCTAGCCTGTGTGCAGCTATGGTCCTCGTCCCTCGTGATGGCACAGTGGCGTGGGAAAGTTACCGTTAATGAGGCAAGAAACAAAAAAGCTCTGCTGAGGAACCTGCGGGAGCAGATTGCCCAGTATCTCCACGAGAGTTTCCTGGAGATATCTGGGGAAGATTCACGTGAAGAGAGAGAGTACATCAACAGCCTGTTATGCCACTCAAACTAGGCATGAGGTGGGAGACAAGCCTGCTTTCTACAACCTTCCTGCCCTCAACAACTCACTTCAGCAAATTCCCAAAATCAGATCCACCTATCAGGGGCCACCTCTTGTGTTTGCGCTTTCCCAAGATTCAACTGTTGAGACTAGCTAGGCTCCTCCGGGAGAGAAGAGAGCTCCTGACTGCATGGATCTCTGGCCTCTGAGCCATCCTCTGCCTTTGGTTCCCCCTCCCCCTCTTCATCCAAGATTGCTGCCTTTCTTGGATTGCACCTTCTTTTTCTTGCAAGATGTCATGAAATGATACTCTCCTGGGCAGAACCGTTAGGCCTGCAGTCATAAACCAAGGTATTCCAAACCATAGAGCTCAGTAGGGGCCATATCTTGTAATCACCCCAAATATGAACAAGTACCCTGTCACCTGCCTTGTGCCAGCTTTCAGCTTAGTTCTCTGAAGGCTTCTTCTGAGACATGCCCCAAAATTGGCTGTCACACTGATCTAAAAGGAGTCGTTACTGGTGACAGGTGCATGCAAATGGAATTGAAAGTTTGTGGAGACCCAATAACAGGTGACGCTGGGCCAGCAGAGTCCAGAAATTTGCAGAAGGGAACACATAAGGGTTAATTGGTGCACTTTGGTGGAAAAGCTAATTGCACCAGTAGAGCTATTATGCCAGTATTTGATGTCTACCCTGGCACAGCACCAGTGTAAATTGACACACTGGGAAGGGGAGGGAGATGGGAGGACTGGAGACAACACCATGTTGTTAGCCTTGCTCAGAGCAAGTGCAGTCCTGTTGTAGTACAATTGCCTGTGTCTGGTTCATAGCAATTTTGAATGTCTAATGTGACTGGCATGCTGGGAAGTTCATACTTAACATGCCAAAATTATCCCATGCAGGCAGTTTGCCAACTGACTTTTCTTGCTTGAAGCATGTCAAACACTATGTTCATTTTCTCCCACATGAAGGTGATTGCTGTACACCTGGCAAGTCAAGTGAGGTGTCACCTGTCTCTTAATGGGAGAACACTGCGTATTTCACCAACTCCATCTAGGCCAGTGGTTCTCAAACTTACAGGTTACATGACCCTTTTTTTCCAGGCAGTTTGGTTTTGTGACCTGTGTATGTCCACCGAAACACAGACGCGCATTCAGCGGTTTCACTGCGGGTTGCGACTCCCAGTTTGAGAACCGCTGCTCTTGGCTAACAGAGTTGGTCCTGTGGCAGGCAAGGAATGTGGGGAGCTGCTAGCTTAGCAGAACCTGTGGTTAACTCCAGAGTTGTCTGGAACTCAATATAGCTTCATAGAATAGACACAACCTACGTGTTTATGCTAAAGAAAACCTTACAGTCCCGCTGTTCTTCCGTGAAAAGCAACACAGAGTATGTAGGCTGAAGTATGGCCACACCCTAATAAAGTCCAACGTGCCAGATACAAAGTAGTTCTCAACCACAGTGGTCACATTGAGGAAATTGATGGCAGAAGGAAAAGGGCTCTAGAAGTATCTTGACATGTTCAGCAAAAATATTTTGCTGATGGTGGTACGCAGTCCCTCTTGCCTCACCTTTTGCTGAAAAACCTGCTAGATCACCAGTGGGAAATTACCTAATTTTATAAGATATAGCCAAAAACTCCTGGGAAAACTCCTACAGCAGTATGAGCAAGCAACCCCAATCTTTCACAATGAGTTAATATCTGTATTTTAGGTATGACTGAGTAGACACACCCTGAGAGCTAATGCAAAACACCCATTAAAACCTAGAATGGGAATATTCCTCACTGTCTCTGTGCTTTTATTAAAGTACACTAGGGGAAGTGCTGCCAGTAACATGCTGTGTCCAGTACATATTACTGTTGCTGATCTGAATTAGAATGTCCTCTGTCACCTTCAGTTAAATGCCTACACTTCTAAGATGAGCTATCAGTTGCATTGGATCAAGCTTGTATAAGTGGGTCAAAATCTGCCCTTAGTGATAGGTTTTGTACATCCAGATCTACACAACTGTTACAGAGAGCTGAGTTTGGTTTTCTGACTACTACACAGTTTGGTAAATCTTCAGTTAGAAACAGGTAAGCTGGTAAAAATCAACCTTTATAAAAAAAAATAAAAAATACCTCACAGCCACTAATATACTTGGACCGCAAGAGTTGATACCACAAATCTATAACGACTACTGGATACATTCCATTTCCTTGGTTCATTCATCTGAAGGAAGTTCTGTTCTCCAGCCCAAATAATTGGAATAAGATTAACTCAGTTTTACCCTTCCCTTTAGATAAGTTAGTTAATAGTTTTTTTAAAAAAAACTCTTTTTTTCCTTGTTTTTCTTCAAGCTCTCTGCTCCCCACAGAGCAAAAACCTTGATATGTATTTTTGGTCCACTGCGCTCTCTCACTCTTTTACTTTAATGTGCCAGGCGCTCCTGCTCTCCCTCCTGATCAGAACTGACCAAGAGCACAGCTCCACCCTCTTAGGAGAAAAGGAAGCGAGCCTTGACATCCTCACACAGGGAACCAACTAAAAAGAAGTGGTCCCCTGCAAGGTTGCTATCAGTGGTGCTGATGGCCTCAAGAGCCAGCATGTACAACTCTCCCAGCACCTCCGGCACCAGGCACACACCACCCATAAGACGAAGAAAGCAAGACATGAAACTACCCATGTCGTCTCCTCAGCGCTGAGAGCACTGACACCCTCATTGGAACCAGTGACAGACATACAATGACCTCTGGTGTCAACATGTCCCTCAGTACTGGCACTGGCACTGACAAATTTTTTGGCACTGGCAGATGGCACTGCATTGGGGCCACTGGCCATCTACTAAAGCGAAATACAAGATGCCTAAACTGTTGGAATCCAATCACAGCCCACTGGCACCACAACAATTCTTAATGCAGAAGGACATTTCTGTAGCACTGGTGCGAGAATCACCTTTACTCAGCACCAAGGGCAAAACAACCTCAACACCAATCCACACCACAAGGTAAGAACCACAAACATCTAGAGCTCCTAGGCTGCAAGGTATATACATCATCCTCACTACAATTCAGAATAGCCAACTACAGCACCCTCCTTGCCAAGTACAATTTTGAATACAATGGCAAACTTTTCAAATTTACCACAGATATATCAGAAGACAGGAGAGCCCAATTCAAATTGGTCCTGGTCAAGGGACAGCGGGTTGCCAGAACAGCCCTACAGGCTTCCATGGACATGGCCAATACGGCAGCCTGTACTACAGCTACTGCAGTGGCCATGCACAGAGCTTCGGGGCTATCATCAGCTGGCATCCCAAAAGAGCTCCAATTAAAGGTAGAGGACCTGCCCTTCGACAAGGCAAAACTATTTTCAGCAAAAACAGACTAGGTCCTGTACACAGTAAAGGACTCATGAATTCCCCTGCGCACCTGGGAATATACACTCTGCTCCTGAAAAGAAAGAGAAATCAGCCATACTGGAGATCTAGGGCACCACAATACAGCCGCCCACAATCCAGAACCTATGAAGTGGCAAGAAATCGCAATAGACCACCCAGTCACAGACAGAACCAATCACACCAGTCGGCGTCCCAACCATCAGGAAACAAACTACAATTTTCAACGATTGAGGGTCTGAGCGACCATCCGCTAATACCAGCACTAACCTGCCTATTTGGCCACCACCTACATCATTTCCACAATGGCAGCAAATCACACAAGACCACTAGGTTCTGGAGATAGTGTATTTGGGCTATTCCATCCCTTATGCTTCCTTCCCACCAATCCTGCCCCCTTCCCTGTCCCTCTTCAGGGACCCTTCTAACAAGAACCTACTATGACTCAAGGTTTATCATCATCTTCAGCTAGGTGCCATAGAACCAGTACCAACACCATACAGAGGGAAGGAATTCTATTCCCACTATTTCCTAACCCAGAAGAAAAGTGGCAGATGGTGACCAATACCAGACCTACGAAGACTCAACAAATTCATATGCTCCCAAAAATTCAAGATAATCACATTGGGCACAATAATCCCAGTGTTGGAACAGGAGAACTGGTTCTCAGCCCTTGACTACAAGACACATATTTCCACATCTCAATACATCCAGCACACAAACAATTCCTCCAATTCAGAGTGAGACACAAACATTTCCAGTACAGAGTGCTCCCATTTGGTCTCTTCACTGCACTCAGAGTATTCTCCAAAACCCTGGCAGTAGTCACAGCTCACCTATGCAAACAAGGGATCATATTTTTCCCATATCTGGATGCCTGCCTCATCAAGGGTCATTCATACAAGGAGACAGAAACAATCACAAGACTCACTATCAATCTCTTCCAGAAACTAGCAAATAAATTTTCAAAAATCCACTTTGATACCCAAACAACTAGAGTTCATTTAGGCTTATCTTGACTCAACTCAGTCCAGAGCCTTGCTACCTCACACCAGATTCCTGGCCATCAAACGCCTCATAGACACTACGTCAAACTGCCCAAGAATCGAGGCACAAACGTGCCTACAACTACTGGGTCCCATGGCTGCCACCATGTTCATTGTGAAATACGCTCTGTATACAGACCCATCAAACACAGACTTAACATAATGGTAACACCACCCACTGCTGTACTAACATCATTACAATGGTTGTCAAAAACAGAAAACATCTGGATAGGTGTCCCCTTCCACCTCCATCGTGGTCACTACCGATGCCTCCCCACTGGGCTGAGGAGCACACCTCAACCACTACACGATACAAGGAAGGTGATCAACATCAGAATCACCCCTACGCGTAAGCCTTGTAGAACTAAGGGCAGTTTGGAACGCCTGCCTTCACTTCCTACTGCTCATAAGGAACAAATCAATCTGAATAATGACAGACAGTATGACATGCATGTTTTACATCAATAGACAAGGCGGGGCCCAATTGCATTACCTATGCATGAAAGTGATGAAACTATGGAACTAGTGCATCCAGCATCACATCAACATCTCCGCTTTATGCCTATTAGACTGTCAGAATACTATGGCCGATACACTAAGCAGATGATTTTCACAGGAACGTGAATGGGAACTGAATTCGACAGTCACATAACAAATATTCCACCAATGGGGATTCCTGTCTATCAACCTGTTTGCCACAACACAGAACCGTGAATGCTCCCTCTTGCTCCAAAGCAGGGCTCAGCTCCCAGCTTTCTGGGAGACACTTTCCTAATTCTATGGGACAAGACAATTATGTATGCAATCCCACTGATCCCACTAATACACAAGGTCCTACGCAAGATCAGGGATGACAAAGCCAAGATTATCTTAATTGCCCCAATATGGTACAGGCAGACCAGGTACCCTTACATGTCAGTCTGTCCTCCACGAACTCTCCCGATGAGGTCGGACCTGCTGTCCCAACACAACAGTCAGATCTTTCATCCAGTTGCAGAAGCTGCACCTGAAAGCGTGGTTCCTCCATGGTTCCAAGTACAAGTTAACCTGTTTGGAACAGGTCACACACACATTACCGAATAGCAGACAGGACTCCACACACAATACTTGGCTTCAAAAGTGGAAACATTTCTGTGTATGATGCCCTCATAAAGGGCTCACTCCCTACACCACACCAGCTTCCTGTAGTGCTGGACTACCTGGTAGAGCTCAAGGATTCAGGACTATCATTCAGCTTTATCAAAGTACATCTCATGGCAATTAATGCTTTTCACAAAAGAATCGAAAGATTCTCAGCATTTACACATCCAACCACCAAACGCTTCCTCATGGGGCTTCAGAACCTTTACCCCAAAGTACACCCTCCCATGCCCATGTGGGATCTGAACCTAGTCCTCTGGGGACTCATGAGGCCTCCCTTTGAAGCCCTAGCTACCCGCTCTTTATTACATGTCAATGAAGGTAGCATTCCTAGTTGCCATCACATCGGCTAGAAGGGTGAGTAAAATAAATGCACTGATAGACAATCCTCCCTATACAATCTTCTTTAAGGATGATCTCACGATGCGACCTTGCCCTAAATTCCTCCCAAAGGTGGTGTCCAAATTTCACATCATCCTGCTGATACACCTCCTCACGTTCTACTCTAAACCCCACAGGAGGCCGCATTACACACACTCGTTATCAGAAGACCAATAGCTTTCTAGTTAGACAGAAAAAAATATTTTGTAAATCCCCTAAACTCTTCGTCTCCACAACTGAATGACCCAAGGATGCCACTATATCAGGATAATGACTTTCCAAATGGATATCAGATTGAATACAGTCATGCTACCAGACCCAGAACATAGAACCCCCTGCCAGGATCAGGTTCCACTCTATTCAAGCCATGTCAACATCTGTGACATTCCTACACAACACACCCATTCTGGACATTTGCAAACCGCCATATAGGCATCATATCACATTTTTGCCAAGCACTATGCCATCACACAGGATGCCAGGGCCTTATTGTCCTCTCCACTGATACAACGTACATAACTCCAAAGTCCCCCCAACTATAGTGGGTACTGCTCTACATTCACCTGGAGTGAAGCACCCACAGGCACAACACTCGAAGAAGAAGAAGAGAGGGTTACTCACCTTGTGCAGTAACTGAGGTTCTTCAAGATGTGTGTCTCTGTGGGTGCTCCACTACCCACCCTCCTCCCATCTACTTTGGAATTCAAGAAAGAAGATTCTACAGTAGAGCAGTAACTGAGGGAGTCAGGCCATGCATGCTCTGACAAACTCAAATGACACTGTGAGACAGCAGCTGCGCACGTGGTGCTTGACCAGGCACTGCTATTGAAAATCTCCGATCAGTGGTGCCAGGACACACCATCACCTGTAGTGAAGCACCCACACAGACACACCTCTTGGAGAACCTCAGTTACTGCACAAGGTGAGTAACCCTCTCTTGTGATGTTGTGTTTGTACAGTGCCTAGGGCAATGGGATCCTGGCCTATTAGAGGGGCTCCTAGATACAACTGCAGTTCTAATATATAGTTTCATTTTCAGGCCAATAAGTACTGCAGATGTTGGAGCTGATACTTTTTTTTCATGTAATTAGGGTCATTTACCACTAGAGGCCAATATATTACTCTATTTCAGATTCCTGGCTCTAATTTACTCATGCCTCTACATACAGGATATGTGTGGAACAATCTGCTTTTCTATTTTCAACCCTTGACTGGGCTTCAGAATAAGCTGTACATACGGATCAGTAACTATCTTTGCTTTTGCATGCCTCATTAGTGTATGTAGGCCTTTCGTTTTGCATTGTTGGGACAGAATTGCTGCCTGCTGTAAGCTGAACTTTCCAGGAAGTAGGGACCAGTTTGATCAAGTAAACTGATCAAACTAGAAGGAGAACTTGTATAACAAGTGTCAGTATGTGCACGTGCACATGCACACATACAAACACGTTGCATTTAATTTGTTTCTTTTAATTGTGTGATTTTCACTGATACCCATAGACAAGTCTGTAGTTTCAGTTATGTCTACACTACGAAATTAGGTCAATTTTATAGAAGTCGGTTTTTAGGAAGCAATTTTATACAGTCAATTGTGCGTGTCCCCACTAAGTGCATTAAGTCGGTGGAGTGCGTCCTCAATACCATGGCTAGCATCAACTTGTGGAGCCCTGTATGTAGCTATCCCACAGTCCCCATAATCTCCTCTGCCCATTGGAATTCTGGGTTAAGCTCCCAATGCCTGATGGGGCAAAAACATTTTCACGGGTGGTTTTGGGTACATGTCGTCAGTGTCCTCTCCTTCCCTCACTCCCTCCCTCCCCTCTGTAAAAGCAACGGCAGATAATCATTTTGCACCTTTTTTTCCTGGGTTACTAGTGCAGACACCATATAGGGTGACCAGACAGCAAGTGTGAAAAATCAGGACGGGATGGAGGGTAATAGGAGCCTATATAAGAGAGAGACCCAAAAATCGGAACTATCCCTATAAAATCGGGACATCTGGTCACCGTAACCCCATAACATGGCAAACATGGAGCCTGCTCAGCTCACCGCTGCTGTTGTGAGCATTGTAAACACCTTGTGCATTATACTGCAGTACGTGCAGAACTTGGCTAGGAGATGCCAGCACAAAGACAATTGTGAGGAAGTCAAGGACACAGACTTCTCTGAAAGAACGGGATGTGGCATTTGGGACATCATGGCAGCTGCCGGCAGGTTGATACAGTGGAACGCAGATTCTGGGCCCGGTGAAAAAGCACAGACTTGCAGTACCGCATAGTATTGCAGGTATGGGATGATGCCCAGTGGCTGCAAAACTTCTGCATGCATAAGGCCACTTTCCTTGAACTTTGTGACTTGCTTTCCCTGTCCTGAAGCACAAAGATACCAAAATGAGAGCAGCCCTCACAGTTGACAAGTGAGTGGCAATAGTGCTGTAGAAGCTTGCAATACCTGACTGCTACTGGTCAGTAAGGAATCAATTTGGAGTGGGCAAATCTACCGTGGGGACTTCTGTGATCCAACTACCCAACGCAATCACTGACCTTCTGCTGTTAAGTGTAGTGGCTGGGAAATGTGCAGGTCACAGTGGATGGCTTTGTTGCAATGAGGTTCCCTAACTGTGGTGGGGTAATAGAACGCATATCCCTATCTTGGCACTGGACCACCTTGCCAACCAGTACATAAACTGCAAGGGATACTTCTCAATGGTGCTGCAAGCACTGGTAGATCACAAGGGACATTTCACCAACATCAACGTGGGATGGCCAGGAAAGGTGCATAACTCTCACACCTTTAGGAACTCTGGGCTGTTTGAAGAGCTGCAAGAATGGACTTACTTCCTAGACCAGAAAATTACTGTTGGGGATGTTGAAATGCCAATAATTATCCCTGGAGATCCAGCCTACCCCTTGCTCCCATGGATCATGAAGCCGTACACAGGCAGCCTGTACTATAGTAAGGAGCAATTCAACTACAGGCTGAGCAAGTTCAGAATGGTAGTAGAATGTGCATTTGGACATTTAAAAGGGCACTGTCACTGTTTCTGAGTAAGTTAGATCTCAGTAAAAACAATATTCCCATTGTTATTGCTGCTTGCTGTATGCTCCATAATATCTGTGAGAGTAAGGGGGAGATGTTTATGTCGGGGTGGGAGGTTGAGGGAAATCGTCTGGTGGCCGATTTTGAGCAAGGCCCATCAGAGAAGCTTTGAAAACCAGTTTCATGACTGGCCAGGCTATGGTGTGACAGTTGTGTGTGTTTCTTCTTGAAGCAAACCTACCCCCTTTGTTGATTTAATTCACTGTAAGCCAACCAACCTTCCCGCTTCGATCACAGATGGCAAAGGAAATAAAGTCAGTATTGTTTTAAAACCATGCATTCTTTCTTTATTGATTTTTTTTTTTAAAAGTGAGATAACTGACAAGGTAGCCCGGGTGGGGGAGGGGATGAGGGGAGGTGGGAAGGACAGGGCCACATTGCTTAGCATATTCACTATAGATCAAAACTTATTGAATGACAGCTTTTTGTTGCTTGGGCCATCCTGTGGAATGGAGTGGCTGGGTGCCCGGAGCCAGGGCCTCTCTCCCTGTGTTCTTGGGCATCTGGGTGAGGAGGATACGGAAATTGGGAAGGAGAGCAGGCAGTTATACGGGGAATGCAGTGTCGGTCTGTGCTCTTGTTGCCTTTCCTGCAGCTCCACCACATGCCTGAGTATGTCCGTTTGCTCCCCTATTAGCCTCAGCATCGCATCCTGCCTCTTTGCATCGCGCTCGCTTAATGCTTTCCTGGACTCTGCCACTGCGTCGGTCCATGCATTCAGCTGTGCTCTCTGAGAGTGGGAGAACTGTATCAGCTCATAAAATATGTCATCACAAGTGTGGCTTTTTTCACCTTCTAATCTGCAATAACCTCTGGGACAGAGATGATAGGGGGAGCATAGAAACATTTGCATCTGTGGGAGGAGTAGAATTTAAGAAGATACATTTCTGAAAACAAAAGGGAGACTCACAGTGAATCAAGCAATTCACTGCAGACCACACGTGTGCTTTAGGTACAAGGTCGCATCTTGCCTTTTATATTGAGTGACTGTTGGTATGGTGTGAGACATCACACACGGCTGGGTAACAGAATTTGGTTTCCAGGCAGCCATAGTAAGCCAAATGGTATGCGGGGTTGGCTTTTTCTGCCTTCATAATATGTGGGAATGGTTTCAAACTGCAGTGCCCTCCTTTCCCATAGCAAACAATGCCAGCTGGATTGGCCATTTAAAAGGAGGGACTGCAGTTTTGGGGTGGATGTGCAGCACAACCGTCCTCCCACCCTACCGCATGGCTGTTATCAGGGATAATCCCTTTTAGCCAAACGCAAACAGTCCAGGATGAACAGGTTCCTTTGACTGTTCCCTTATAAAAATTCCCCTATTTCAACCAGGTGACCATGAATTATATGTCTCTCCTGACTCTAACACAGAGAGATAAAGACCAAATGTTGCTTGAATGCGACCAAAACCCAGGATCATTCACTGCCATACTTTGTGCTGCAATTATTCCAGACTATTGGCTTGTCCTTCCATGGAGGACCGAATAAGGCATCCCTCCCCAGAAACCTCCCCAGAAAGAGCTTTCAGAGAACCTCCAGGAGAGTTTCATGGAGATGTCCATGGGGGATTCCTGCTTATCCCCAGACATGTTAACAGACTTTTCCAGTAGCTGTACTGGCTGCAAATTCATCCAAGTCTTCAGGATAAATGAACCATTTAACACACTTGCTTTTAAACCCTGTAGTGTATTTACAAAGGTGCATTCATCAGAGGTGACTTCTCCGCCTTTGGGGTCCGATTTTAGGAGCCCTTTAGGTCAGATTTTAAGAGCGCTTTAGGTTAGTGAAATGCGGTTGATTTTCTAGATGCATTAAGTATAAAACTGATCTAGCGCAGCTAAATTCGACCTAACCTCATATTGTAGACCAGGACTATGAAAATTCAAGGTATGTGATGAAATCAAAGAACACTTTCTATAGTATCTGTTGTTTCAGCAAGCTTACAGAAATTTTTCCCATGTGCATGCACCAGTTTAACAGAATGGCAGAGTAAGGAAAGGTTAAAGCCAGACACATAGCCCAAGGCCAATGGGTTTTAAACTTTTCACTAAAAGTGAACTGTAACATGTTAAAAGTGGGTTGATCAATTTTTATCTACACTATGTTTTTTTCAAATCTGTGTTAGAGCTATGTTCGGATTCTGCTGGGGGAAGTCTCTGATGCAGTGTCCTAAAGGGGAATATTTTGAAAGCCTTGTTCGGCATTGGTGTGCTGTAAGAATACTGAAACAACATGGAGGTAAAAACACCAGCACCGAGTCTGTAGGATAGCTTCCTCTACGGTAGAAAAATGATTATAAATTTCCCTAGTTGGAACGAGCAGGTCCAAGGATTCAAATAGGCCTTATTTACTCTGAGGTGACTGCATCCAAATGGTGGAGGCTGTTCCAGTGGATGTACTTGTGAAAAATTAGAGAGAACTCAGCAGTTCAGAGAATTATCAATGTGACAGTCAAACCACCCCTCCCACACCGCCCATGCTTCTGGAATAGCCAGATCCACACACTACTTGAAAGATGTTATTCTCCAGGTGGAGGGTGACTAGATGGTTCTTATCCCTCCAACCCTTCCAGTTCCGCATACAACACAGAGCCGGAAGTCGCCACGGCAACGCAGATGGCTTATCACGGGTGCACTGTATGTCGACCCAAGTTGCCCAACCCCTTGGTGTTGAGCAGGGGGGAGGGATATGTGACGGAGTCAGACCAGAAGGATATAGGAGAGTGCTGGAAGGCAGGTATATTAGTCTCAGGATGTGCAGGTCCTTGTTCCCTGGATAGCCAAACAAAGACTACTCCAGGCCAATCAAGACACCTGGGGCCAATTAAGAACCTTCTAGAAAGGAGTAGAAACAGCTAGCCTAATTGGGACACCTGAAGTCAATCAGGGACTGGCTGAAACCAGATAAAAACCTCCCAGTTAGTCAGGTGGGTGTGGGTGTCAGGAGCTGTGGAAGGAAGTTATGCTGTTGGTGAGAGTGAGTGTAGGACAACATATCATACTGAAGGAAGGAAGCCCTGAGGTAAGGGTGAAGTGGAGTTTGAAGAAGCAGGGACTGCTGTGGGGAAGTAGCCCAGGGAATTGTATTGTGTTTTGTGCCTAAAAGGTCAGCCATCTTAGCTGATACTATTAGGGTCCCTGGGCTGGAGTCCGGAGTAGAGGGCGGGCCCGGGCTCCCCCCTTTTTTCCATCTTCCATACTGGCCTGTGATGAAGGCAACTCACTAGGTGGTGACTCTTGCCAATTATACTGAGAAAGGGAGGTCACTCTGGGGCCTAGATGAGTTTCTGAGGCCCCTAAATCTGCCAGGAAGTGCAGGACCCACAACTACAGACTTGGAGCTTTGTCACACACCCTACACCAGTATACAAAACCAGTGAAACTGAATGGGGTATAAACTATGTAGCTCATTGACTCAGGCAGTGCTGTCACCCTGATTTCAGGGAAACTAGTGAAACACAGCCAGTTAATACAGGCTAAGCGTACAGGACTAACCCATGTACATGGGACTGTTAGCTATTATCCTGTCATCCCAGTAAGAATTGAAAGCCAGAGAACCATCACTGGGGTAAAAGCAGGGGTGGTCCCAAAACTCCCATATCCAGTGCTCATTGGAAGGGATTTCCCAGGATTTGGAAACTTGCTCCCACCAGAGGAGCAGGACAGAGGAGAAGACTCCGAAGTTAAGGAGTTATCCCTAACAGAAAGTCACCCCCCCCTTCTTTGCTGAAATATCTCCCAAATTGTTCCCTGCCCCCGGGAAAGGCAGAAAAGACAAGAAAGAAAGAAGGGCAGTGAAGGCTTTGGGTACTCAAATTCTGCTTCAAGGCCAGAACATGGCCCTGGTAGGCCAAAGGGAACAGGGAACTGAGGAAGAGACCCCCAGAGAGGAGGAGGAGGAAGCAGAATCCAGTCCCAACCCCAATGCCACTGAATTGACCGAGGAGGCAGAGACCAGTTCCTCAGAGTTCTGGTCGATAGGTCCTGGAAGAGAGACTTTCAAGTGAGACCAGGCAGAAGATCTCAAATATGATGATGTCAGAAGAGAGGTGGCTGAGATAGATGGGGAGCCTGTGGAGGAAAAGGCCAGAGGGCAGTGCCCTATTTCATGATCAAGAAGAACCTCCTGTACAGAGTGGTTCAAATACAGGAAGAGGTGGTAAACCAGCTCCTGGTACCCCAAAAACATCAGAGGGTAATACTAAGTCTCGCCCACAGTCACCTCTTTGGGGGACACTTGGGGGTAGAAAAGACCCAAGCACGAATCTTTTGCAGATTTTTCTGGCCAGGAGTACATGAGGATGTCCCTGCCCCGAGTGTCAGTTGCACAGCCCTTGCCCACACCTAAGGGCCCCGTTGATACCTCTACCAATCATTGAGATCTCTTTTGAGCGGGTGGCCATGGACCTGGTGGGACCTCTAGAGAAGACAACTCGAGGTCACCAATATGTGCTTGTCGTCTTGGACTATGCAACCAGGTATCCAGAGGCCATTCCCCTATGAAATACAGCCTCCAAGTCCACAGCGAAGGCATTGGTGGAAATTTTTGCCCGAGTTGGGCTACTGAAAGAGAGTCTAACGGACCAAGGAATGCCTTTCATGTCAAAGCTGATGAAGGACCTCTGCTCTCTGCTCCACGTCCAGACTCTGCAAACCTCAGTTTACCACCTGCAGACCGACAGCCTGGTAGAAAGATTCAACCGAACCCTCAAGGCCATGATCAAAAAGGTGGTAAGTAGGGATGGAAAAGACTGGGATACCCTGTTGCCCTACCTTATGTTTGCCATCCGGGAAGTCCCTCAAGCCTCCACTGGATTCTCTCCCTTCGAGCTGTTATATGGCCGCCATCCCCGGGGCATACTAGATATAGCTAGGGAAATTCGGGAAGAGGAGCCCCATACAGGAGAAAATATAGTTGAGCATGTGTTACAAATGAGAGATTGTATAACCCGAGTCACTCCTATAGTGTGGGAGCACCTGGAGAAGGCCCAGAAAGCCCAACAAACTCACTACAACTTCCAAGCAAAGGTTCGGCAGTTCCAACCTGGAGACCGAGTAATGGAAGGGGTCTCAGGAGATCATCTAGTCCAACCTCCTGCTGCTTAATGCAGGATCAACCCCTATTTTTGGCCTATATCCCTAAATGGCCCCCTCAAGGATTGAGCTCATAACGCTGGGTTTAGTAGGCTAATGCTCAAAACACCGAGCTATCTCTCCCACCCTTGGATAGCAGGAAACACTATTTAACTAGGAACGTAGTGATGCACTGGCATGGGTTACCTAGGGAGGTGGTGGAGTCTCCATCCTTATAGGTTTTTAAGGCCTGGCTGGGCAAAACCCTGGCTGGGATGATTTAGTTGGTGTTGAGAGCAGGGGGTTGGACTAGATGACCTCCTGAGGTCTCTTCCAATCCTAATATTCTATGATTCTATGAAACAACTTCAAGCCTGGGGGTACGGCAGCACCCACACCACTCCTAGTTCCAGCACCTATGCATTGAGGAGTGTTGGTTCTTAGGCATGCAATCCACAGATTTCAGATCCTTTTTTGGAGTCAGTTTCCCTTGGATCCCTTAAGAATGTTGGATACATCTGGCTTAGCTCCCAGTGCCTTCTTCAGCACTACTGCTTGTAGCCTGGTCTGCTTCTCTTTACAAGCCTTCTGAGTGAAATGTGAACATGTCAGACAACTTGATGGAGTTTACTTTTCCAAAACATGCCAAGCATTTAGTGTGTGCATTGGATGCTGGGTAAACCAAAGGGAGTGAGTCATGTCTCTAGCTGATCTCTAGCTGCTTGATCTTTGGATCCACATTCCTGGAATCAAAGATGATTGTATCGAACTATGTCTAAAAACCTAAGCTAAGCTATTTAGATAATTTTTTTGTTCTTAGTGTAAACTCTGTCTTAAAACTTTCCCAGTCTAAAAGGCACAGAAGAAACAGATCCAGCTGAAGTATAATGGAGACACAGTAGGAAGGAACTGTGGTGACTGGAGTACTTCACCCTCAAAATGTTCATGATCACTGAGGAGAGGGATGGAAGGAGTGTGTGAATGTTCCAGTGGCCCCTTACTAGTTAAACTGCCACTGTCTAAGCTGCTGCAGGTGGTCGCATTCCATGAGTAGGTATATACAGAGGCCACTTGAAGAAGGTGATTTCTCATTTCAATTCCAGTTGTGTATGGAAGCATTAATGATGTGTATCTCTTCATTCTTTTGTTTTGTGCTAGATTTTTCTGGGAGATGGCAGTGGTGCAAGGATTTCTGCTTAGGTGCTGTCAAATACAATTTGTGGTTTTCCTTTTATTGGACCGATGATGGGGAGATAACTGAAGATTCTGCAGACCAAAGAAGCTGTGATGTCTGTTTTGTTTGGTACATTGGTTATATTGCATGTGTGGGTTTTCTATTTTTCTGTTGTGTGGGTTGAGCACGCGGATTGGCCCGCTGGGCAGGGGGCTCAGCCCCAGAGTACAGTCCCTGGCCGAAGGAAGCGGGGCCGAAGGAGGCCAGGCCTGGCATCAGCTTAAACGGGGAGATAAAAGACATCTAATTAGCCTCTGCTCAGCCAGCCCCAATCAGGGGAAATAGATTGGGGCTGAGGAAAGCCTGATGCCTGGCCTAAGTATTGGCTGCACCTGCTGGCCTGAGGACTATAAAGGCTGGGAGGAGGCCAGAAGACAGGGGGAGTGGCCAGGGTAAGGTCAGTCTCCTACTGACTCTGTTTGTAAAAGGTGCCAACTTGGCTGGTAAGCTTGTACATAGCTTACTGGTGGTGGGACAATGCTTCTGTAAATAAAGACATGGGTGCTGCACATTTAAAGCCTCTTGGAGCTTTACTGGGATGGCCAGGAGGTGAGGCATCAGGAAGACCCTGTTGCACCGCCTCTGATTTCTATTTACCTCATTAGCATATTCTACCAATAAGTTTTACTTTGAAGATACCCTTCTTTGCTATAATTGCAGTTATGAACTCCTTGGATCAGCAGTTTGCAGAAGAGGGAGAAAGGGGCCATGACGCAGGGCTTGCTTATCTAGCTGGGAAAGGAAGAGAGGAGGAGGTAACACTTCTTTACCCAAAAGGTATTCTTTAAATCCCCACAATTCTTATGCAGCTGCATGGCTTATCAATTCTTAACAAGGAAAAAGAGGGGAAAAGGGTAACACTATCTGTGCATACTCCCTGATACCATACCAGCAGCTTTTCATGTCTTTACTTAATGCTTACATATCCCAACACTCTCCCACTCTCTTCAAAGAAGGTCCAGGTGCCTCTCCTTTTCCCACACTGAACAGCAGGACATTCAGGTAGGAGGCCCTGGCTGCAGCTAGCCTGCTACCTTGGTCCACTGATTGTGCTATGAGGGGAGAGAAAGATGGCAGGTCATAAAGGGATAAGCCACTGAATTTACAAATATGGTCTTTGGGGAGAAGCTAAGGCACAATGTAATTTTAAACACCTTATAAATATAATTAACATTACAATTAATAGGAATAATAGTTCTGCAACATAAAGAATACAACCGTGAAGTGGTGAGTGTCCGTTAGACCTGTCCGAAGGGCACAGGCCACATTAGTTCAAGCACAATCAGCAGGCAGTTCAATAGCTAATTGGAAGGCATTAATTCCTTCAAGGGCCTGCATTTGGCGTTGCTTGGCCTGGAGCTGCCCCTGCAGTGTTCATGTGCACTTGTCTATATTATGAGTTTATTGAATATATACAGAGAAATGGGTACTGTCCAAACCAGCTTGACCACTTGGTATGGAATTGGGTAATGCACTGGTTCAATTGTCCACAGTAATGAGTTCCACACAGGGATTTCCCCAACCCCCTGCCCCCCCCACATGAAAGATGTACACACACACACACACCCCGAATTTCCCCAACACCCACCCCAGTTTTGTGAACTAGTTACATGCCAATTTTGGAAATTTAAATTGAAACATTAATACACACTTTAAAAGCATATACAGTGTAGGATAAAATATGTGTATATGAAAAAGTATAATAGATTTGAAAAGTATTAACATAGACTAGCTTCCTTATATATTGTAAGCAAAGTCAAAATGAGCGCTCCCTGACAGCTAGTGATGAACTGGGGACTGGGAGGAAAGGCTTCAGGACCAGATTGTATTTACATTCACACCTAATCTACCTAGATATCCAGCAAACAGATCTATGTTGCAAGTGATAGATTTTGGCTGGGGCTGCATAGTAAATCACTTGAAGGGTGGGGGGAATGAAATGTTTTTGTTGTTCTTATTGTATGAGTCATGGGCAGGTGAACTGTACTTAACCTGTGCTAATTGAGGGCATCAAGAGAGAGGGTTGGAACAGGTGTTTTGCTCTGACGGTCTGTCTGAGTCACAAGTACTATTTGTTCTGTGGCACCTTAAAGACTAACTAAAGTATTAGAGCATAAGCTTTCGTGGGCTAATACCCACTTTGTGAGATGGCATGCAGTGGAAGTATCCACTTCCAACATGCAAGGCACTGCATTTAGCCGTATGGAGTAGAAATCCATCAACTTTGTGGATACTTCCACTGCATGCATCCGACGAAGTGGGTATTAGCCCACGAAAGCTTATGATCTAATACTTTAGTTAGTCTTTAAGGTGCCACAGGACTCTTTGTTACTTCTGCAATTCCAGACTAACATGGCTATCCCTCTGATTCTTAAGTACTATTTGACCTGCCTTTCTTCACTGTTTAAAGACAGAACTGATTAAGATTCATAAAGAGTCTTTTGGTTTGTTAAGTGACCACTACAGCGAAACCACTGATAACCAAGTCACAGAAGAACCAGGCTTCATATAAACACATAGTGTAGGCCAGTACTTAGTCCTCCTGTGGAGACACTTTTCCCGTGGAAGACACACCACACTGAAAGCTCAGTTGAAATCACTGAAAGCTGGGTGGAACCTCAAGGGACCAACTTGCAGAGGTTTATAGACCTCTATCATAATCCCCCTTAGTTGTCTCTTTTCTATGCTGAAAATTCCCAGTCATTTTAATCTCTCCTTCTGTTTCATACCCCTTATCATTTTTGTTGCCCATCTCTGTACCTTTTCCAATTCCAATGTATCTTTTTTGGGATGGAGTGACCAGATCTGCACACATTCAAGGTGTGCACCTACCATGGATTTGTATAGAGGCAATATGATATTTTCTGTTTTATTATCTATTCCTTTCTTAATGATTCTCAACATTGTGTTTGCTTTGTTGACTGCTGTTGCACACTGAGTGGATATTTTCAGAGAACCATCCACAATGACTCTAACATCTTTCTTGAGTGTTAACAGCTAATTTAGACCCCATCATTTTGTATGTATAGTTGAGATTATGTTTTCCACTGTGCATTACTTTGCATTTAGTTAAATCTTATTGGTTAAATCTAATAGAATGGTCATGAAACATTTTTCAGTTTTTACTGTGGTGCCATACAGCCCACCTTCACCCTCATGGTCTCATCCCTCATTGGCCCTGACACCCCTGTGTAGCAGGGTGATCACCCCACTCTGGCCTGGAAGGGGTTAAAAGCAGCCCCGCAGAGGGCTGCAGCTTGAGAAAGCAGTGTGTATGTGTGTGTTTGGGGGTGGGAGGAGGTGGCTGGCCACAGCTGTGGTCAGCTCAGTCAGGGCCCAGCTGACCCTTGTAAGAGGGCTGTGAGCTAGGGGCAGGCAGTCTTTCTCCATGCTGGGAGGGGGCAGGGCCTGGCTGCCTGCGTGACAGGGTACTGAGGGTGGAGCAATGCTGGGGAAGGGACAGGCTGAGCTGGGGAGCTCAGGTCTGGTGACCTCCCAGGCTGCAGCCCTGATACCAAGACCTAAAAAGGTACTGGGGGTTAGGCAAAGGCAGCTGGCCCAAACCCCCTTGCCTATGATGAGTGGCTTTTACATTGCAGTCTGTCCCAGGAAGTGGGGGCTTGATGACTGGCAGTAGCCCAAACTGAGGCAAGATGGGGATAGAGAGTTGGGGGTTCCCCAGGAAGGGAGACCCAGAGGCAGAGACTGTGGAGGTATTGCCAGCAGGCAGCATCCCAGATACAAGGGCCCGGGAGATGCACGGGGGCCAGCGGACAGTGAGACACCAGCCTGCAGAGGGTGCTCTGAGCTGGAAAGAGCCAATTCCCAAACAACCAGCAGGAGGCGCTGCAGGGGTGAGTTGTCATGCCACTACACCCCCCCCTGAAAATTCGAACACCCCCCCCCATTCCAATTCCTGGGGAAAACACTGGTTCCACAGATCCATTTATGCACCAAAGGCCCGATGGCAGCATGTAGATGTGTGTAATTGTGCCAGATGACAATGCACTTGTACTTTCAAGTGTTATATTACAGAATTGTGCATACTTTTAGCAGAACTTCCATTCCCCATATACATTACATTCAATTATTTACACCTGGCCCAGGCTCTTGAGTCTGCTTCTTTATGGCCATTGGGGAGGGGCACATTTTCTTTGGATAAACAATTACTTAATTGAATTACTGTCGATTTTACACCATTCCATTTCTCCTATTTATTTCCCAGTGGTTCCCAATGAGCTTCTTCCTTTCTTATTATTTACACAGGGCTCATGGGGACTGCCTTAAGTGCTGTCTCATTCTAAGGTACCACTGCAACTATCACTCAGGTGCTAGCCCAGGGATAGGCAATCTATGGCACGGGTGCCAAAGGCGGCACTTGAGCTGATTTTGAGTGGCACTCACACTGCCTGGGTCCTGGCCACCTGTCTGGGGGGCTCTGCATTTTAATTTAATTTTAAGTGAAGCTTCTTAAATATTTTAAAAACCTTATTTACTTGTATATACAACAATAGTTTAGTTATATATTGTAGACTTATAGAAAGAGACTTTCTAAAAATGTTAAAATGTATTACTGGCACATGGAACCTTAAATTAGAATGAATAAATGAAGACTCGGCACACCATTTCTGAAAGGTTGCAGAGCCCTGTGCTAGCCCATTAGTTGAGCATTTTGCATTCCTGTACACCTTTTATCCCCCAGTGAGCCTTTTGAAGCCATTCCCATCCATGTCTCAAGGTTCCCTGTTCACTGAGTTAACCGCAGGTTCACCTCTGCTGCCCTTTTCCATTCCATTGCAATTGCAGATCGTTGCTATGCCAGTAGTTCATTGATTTATTGTTGAAGTTTTACATTTGGGCTTATTAATTACTTAGTTACCCAACAGTGCCCCAGATTCCATACACCCAACCTTGTGGTTCCTATTGCCCATAGATCTCTCTTGCAGTGACAATACCCCATATATTCCCTTACCCACTAATTAAATTGTTGCTTCAACCCTTTTATGTATGTGCTGTAGTTGGGGTATACCTGGTCCACCCACTATTCTCTGGGGTGCACCACCTATCCATGAAATGGACTAAAAGGACACATTGACAAGCTCTGGTTGCATCCGCTCCTACGGTGGCTTTGACATGTTTGCCCATAAGGAAATATTTATAGCTCCAGGCTGCCGCCAGCTTAAATCAGGATTCTTCGAGATTGGCATTCATATTATCTGTAGGGTTACATTCTGCAAAGGGGTTAAATTGTCATATTCCCAACATTTAAGGGGAGACTTCGTACCCAGTGTGGTATGTACATAACTGCAAGCCTAAGGTTTTTTGTTTATGGAGGTACCATTATGATTGCACATAACACCACACCCCAACTGTGGAACCCCATAATCCAAACACTGCAGGAGACCAGAGGGGTATGTGATTTGGGGGCCCTTTGTGACAAACCCCATGTCCAGATGACTGTGTTTCCCACTGTCACTGACATATTTTAAGGAATACTATGCAATATTTCTTGATAAAATTGATATTCTTCACTGGGTTAGGATCCCCACTTCAATTTATACATTACTTACCAACATTGCCGAATTCCCATGGGAGATTAGTAGTAGTTTTTCACAGGTAAATTCTTAAAATTCTCTTCTGCTTCATTACCACCACTTGGGGGTGTAACAGTTCATGTGTTTCCTCCTTTTGCCACTTTATATCATGGGATCTGGGCAGGGTTTACAATAGTGACAATTGCCATTAGCAACAATGATTGTTCTATTCCAGGCAAGAGAATCCTTGGTTTCCCCTTTGTAGGTGCACCTGCAATATACGTGTAACAATTTATACATTTTTCTTATTAGCCCCCATTCTGTGCCTTTTTATTTGCATGCAATAAACCCATTTTCATTCTTCATTTTCTGTTCCCAACAGCAGCAGGCTGGGCCCTAACTTGTTAAAGCCTAGGTAAGGAAACCTACATTTAGGACCTGGGAATGGATGGTATTCTCCTGTAATGCGGTACATCACTTGATTCCCCCATTGGGTAGATGGTGCTTTCCAGGCAGGTTATACCGTGCATTAACCTTGCCTGCTATATGCATTAATTTTCCTTGTACAATATGCACCAAAATAACATTAATAACAAGACAAACAACACAGAACACACAACACAATGTTTGTTGTGACAATAGACTCATGGTGTTCTGGGTTGTTCTTTCACTGGCACCAGCTTGCCCACAGTATCTGAAAAACAAAATAAACATTTCCCAGCCGCTTGGTGGGGACAGATTATTGCTTAAAAATAGTCCCTTTCTTTTACAAATGATTATGCTTACTGCAGGAAAACAGAAGAATTACCTTCATACTTTTTGTTTTGTGTTATTGGCAGGCTAGGTTTTTATCCTTAAAGGGAAAGGGTGAATTATCCCACTGTTCATTTATGAAATTCATGAGGTTGTGTACCTCAGTTTTCCCTCTTGTACAACAGCCAGGTTTGTAATGGTTTTCTGCTGTGCCAAACTTTAAGTTTATCCACAAGTAATAGCTGAGAGGCAGTATTACCATGAGACCTTAGACATGAAATTTACTTTCAGTTACCATTTTTAGCATGTTTAAAAATTTTCCCCCAAAATTATATACATTATACATTGTCATGGGATTACTTACTAGCATTTATTCCAAGGTTTAACATTGTGACAGTCAGATTACTTAGAGTCACCTTAAGGCTCAGTGTTGTGCATCTCACCCCTGTTGTTTCTCCAGAGGGACTGTCTTTTAACTTTTTTTGTTCCCTTCCTGTAGTTCTTAGCTGCTATTTATTGCCAAAAGAGATTCAGAATCTTTCCTCACTCTTCCAGTTCTGGCTGCCTCAGCCAGGAACATATTCTGTAATTCTTATTTAAAAAGATATTGTACTCTGTAAAAACATGGAAGTACCGAAAGGGTTAAATGCTAAATATCAAAGCTATATCACACTAACTGCCTATGGTCTAAGCCAGCATTCCTCAAAGTTTTTCCACAGCGGCCCCTTTCCGCAGTCCGGCGGCCATTTGCGGCCCCCGGGGTATGTCCGCTGAAATGCCGCCTAATAGAAAGCTTCTGCTTTCATATGTATTTTGGTGGGACAAAAATAGACCGATTACAATTTTGGCAGCGTCCCAGGGCCAATCCCACAATGATGCCAGGGTCTTGTGCACCCCCTTGGGTGTGTGCACCCCACTTTGAAGACCACTAGTCTAAGCAAAGGAATAGTGCGTGCCTGTGCCTACTACCCAATACCATGTCAACACACCAGCAGTTTTTCATGTCTTTACTTAACGCTTCCATATCCCAACACCTATTATTTTTACTTCCTGTTTAAGGATAGAACCTGGTGAGATCACCCTATCATATAGAAAAATGCTATTATGTAGCATTTCTACATCAGTGAAGTTTTTGTTGCTGGTGGCCACTGTCTGATGGAATAAGGCCCTGATGGCTCATGGGGCACCACGTGGGTGGAGTTTTGAAATCAACAAGACTCCATTGCAGCACCAAGGTCACAAATTGCAGTATTCACGATTTGAAACAAGTATATAAGTGTGCATAACACACAACTTTTAATGTTATGTTTTGTTTGAAGCAAAACACATATTTCAGGACTTTTGTTTATTGGCTGAACCTAGCATCTATTGGATATTTGAATAATAATCCCACAGAGCATGGTATATCTTTGCAAATAGGATTGTCAGTTTCTTGGATTCCTCAACTCCTGTGTCTCCTGTGGGTTTCCTTTTCATCTATATTGCATTTTAATTCCCACACCCTGCAATAGGCTACACCCTTCCCAGCAAGCCAACTGCCTTTTAATGTTGGCAGGCAAGGCTAAACATTTTTAAAGGCAGCTTTAAGCCCTCACCCTGGGAAAGTACACACTGCTTATGTATATTTGGGAGTGAAAGAGAAATGTATTAAATGGAGCCACCTATGGACAAAAATAGTTCTCCATACTGGAATAGGTGTTCTATATCCTCTTTCATTATCACAAATATCTTCCTGGCTTATGTATCAATGGGTATACCTCCATCCTTTTGAGGGGCAGTAGACTGGTTCTTAGTGTGTGAGATCTGTAAGTCCCTGAACCAGGGATCTCATTCATGGGACCAGACTCTAGCGTCCACATAAAGCCCTTCAATCCTATTCTGTGTGCATGACAGTCCCTTTACTATAGCCCACGAAAGCTTTATGCTGAAATAAACTGATTAGTCTCCAAGGTGCCACAAGTCTTCCTCGTCTTAGTCCCTTTATTGTAGCATGTGTGGGGGCAGCAGCGCACAAACTGGGAGTGAAATGCCTAATCTAGTGGGCCTTGTACCTAACCTTGCATTAATCTCATTGCTTGCTCAGCTACGCCGGTAACTGTCCCCACACAGCTCTAGCTACAGTATTCCTCCCGTCATAGAAAGCGGGCGAGTGCTAAGACTTGGACTTGAACCCGCACCTCCCACTACCCCCAGCGTGTGCTATAGCCACTAGGCCTCGCGTTCCCTCTAGCTGGCCGCTGTGCTCAGCCCCGCCTATGTGGGTTTGTCGAGGGCCTGGGGACGGAGACAATTGGCAAGCTGCGGCCTGCCAACTTGTGGGAAGCGCGGGTGTGGCTCCGCCCCGTCCCGCCCGATCGCGGGGTCGGTTCTGGCCAATCAGGGCTGGGTCCGCTGGGACTGCGACTGGGCTCGTGATGGCCGCCTGAGGGGCTAGTGCGAGAGAGCGAGGGCAGGGATCCAGGGGGGACGCGAGAGCCAGCGCGGACGGTTGGAAACGCCGGCGCGTGAGGTAGGCGCACGCGTTAGGCTGCGGGGGACTGTGTAGACCGTGTGGGGGTCGGGGTCCGGGAGCACTGGGTCGCAGCGGGGCGGGGAAGCCGCCGCTCGCCCGGGGCGGCTGAGCTCGGAGACCCGTCTCCGGCGGGGCTCTGGCCCTGAGTAGGGGCCACGCGGGTCTCTGCCTAGCAGCCGGGCTGCTCCTCCCTCTCTTCGGCCCGTCCCGGGGTGGGGTGAGCTGGTTCCTCTTACTCCTTCAACCGAGAGGGGATGTGGGACTCGTAGGATCACGGCGGCCGGGAGCGAGCGTCTGTCCTGGAGGGAGGGAGAGCGAGCCTCTGTCCCGGGGCCCGAGGGGTGGTCCCTACGGGTCGAGCGAGTAGCGCTTGGGTACTGTGGCTGTGGTGACATTCCCTGTCCTCCCGGGGCGGGGGCGTACGGGAGCCGGTCCTACAGCTCTTTTCCTTGCCGGCGGTGCCACTTTCTTTTCCCTCAGGGTATAGGCAGAGCCAGCAAGCCGAGGGTGTGCCGGAACAGATGGTGCCCACTGTGAGTGGAGAAAGGTGCTCCTTATCTCCCCTGTAGTTACGGCCCACAAGTTGGGTGGGGGCCGGGAGAGTCAGGGACATGTTCATAAACGAGTTCTCCGTACCATGGCAGTGGCATCATCTCGGTTTCTGTCTGGCTGCTGAAAGGGTATGCCCATCTTCCCCGATCCTGAGTGGTCAATTAACATTAGCTGGTGCCAGCTTCTTTGGGATATGGAAATGCACACTTGCTTTCTGACTCGTTTTGGAAACTTAAAAACATCCTCCTCCTCCCCCTGCCAAAAAACCCAACCCCACACACAGCAAAAAAGTTGAGTGCATTTCATTGTTATAGAAGCTTCTTTTATTGCACACTAAATTAGGGATGTAAAATATTAAATGGTTAATCAGTAAGGATTAGTCTTACTGTTAACCTACCCTAACTATTAACCTCCTGGCTGGTCATCCCTGGCCTGGCCCCAGCCCCTCTCCCTTTAATCTGTTAACTGGTTAATCAATGACTATTTAAACGATTAAAATGATAAGAACATAAGAAAGGCCGTACTGGGTCAGATCAAAGGTCCATCTAGCCCAGTATCCTGTCTACAGACAGTGGCCAATGCCAGTGCCCTGGAGTGAGTGAGCCTAACAGGTAAGGTTAGTAATCTCTCTCCTGCCATCCATCACCCTCCTCTGACAAACAGAGGCTAGGGACACCATTTTGTATCCATCCTGCTAATAGCCATTAATGGATTTAATCTCCATGAATTTATCCAGTTCTCTTTTAAACCCTGTTATAGTCCTAGCCTTCACAGCCTCCTCAGGCAAGGAGTTTCACAGGTTGACTGTGTGCTGTGTGAAGAAAAGCTTCCTTTTATTTGTTTTAAACCCGCTGCCCACTAATTTCATTGGGTGGCCCCTAGTTCTTCTGTTATAGGAACAAGTAAATAACTTTGCCTTATTCACTTTCTCCACACTACTCATAATTTTATATACCTCTATCGTATCCCCCCTTAGTCTTCTCTTTTCCAAGCTAAAAAGTCCTAGCCTCTTTAATCTCTCCTCATATGGACCCGTTCCAAACCCCTAATCATTTTAGTTGCCCTTCTCTGAACCTTTTCTAATGCCTTTTTGAGATGAGGAGACCACATTTGTATGCAGTATTCAAGATGTGGGCGCACCATGGATTTGTATAAGGGCAATAAGATACTCTCTGTCTTATTCTCTATCCCTTTTTTAATGATTCCTAACATCCTGTTTGCTTTTTTGACTGCCACTGCACGGACATCTTCAGAGAACTATCCACAATGACTCCAAGATCTTTTTCCTGATTAATTGTAGCTAAATTAGCCCCCATCATATTGTATGTATAGTTGGGGTTATTTTTTCCAAAGTGCATTACTTTACATTTATCCACATTAAATTTCATTTGCCATTTTGTTGCCCAATCATTTAGTTTTGTGAGATCTTTTTGAAGTTCTTCACAGTTTGCTTGGGTCTTAACTATATGAGCAGTTTAGTATCATCTGCAAACTTTGCCACCTCACTGTTTACCCCTTCCTCCAAATCATTGATGAATAAGTTGAATAGGATTTGTCCTAGGACTGACCCTTGCGGAACACCACTAGTTACCCCTCTCCATTCTGAAAATTTACCATTTATTCCTACCCTTTGTTCCCTGTCTTTTAACCAGTTCTCAATCCATGAAAGGATCTTCCCTCTTATCCCATGGCAACTTAGTTTATGTAAGGGCCTTTGGTGAGGCTCTTAGGTAAATTAAGAGTATAACATTTTAAAGGATATTTATTTACAACTCTATTCTAAACACTTCTAACTGGCTTTTAGGGTTAAAGGCTCTCAGCCAGTCAAAACTAGTGGCAGCCCTTGTGTACAAAACTTCAGTCTTTTTTTTTTTATGCAAGTCATTACAATGGCACTTTTACATACTCATTACTGTAATTCTGGTACAGTATCTTGTTTATTAAATTTAATATACATGGTCTGTTTAGAAAAAAAAGTTTGCAATATGTTCTGCAATCCTTGTGCATGAGAGGCATTGTATAAATGTAATCACTTTGCCTACTGCTGAACTTCTGGAGGCTCCTATGGAGAGAATCGGTCACAGTTGTTTAAAGTGTACAATGATGACATTGTTCTGCACTGTAAGACAGAAAATGAAGTAATATTGATAATTTGTTTGAAAGAGCAAGATGTGAATGTGCCAGAGAATCAGGTTGTCATTTATAGTAGCATATTTTCTTGCCAAACAATATTTTAAAATAAATTGCAATATGGGACTGTGACGGTGCTGTTCCTGGTGTGACCCACTGAGAGTGTCAGATCAGGACAAATTGCTTCACAAGGGGCAATTACAGCCCAAAGCTGGGGTTTCCCCACCCTAAAGGGTTACCAAACCAGCCACACAGAAAAGACTTTGGTTTCACCCCACTGGCTAGCCACAAGTCACACAAGCAATTCCCTTAGACACTCCAGCTTCCCAGTATCACCACCAGCAGCCACCTGTCCTGGGGACTAATGGTTGTAAAAACCAATACCCCAATGAAAGAAAACAGTTCTTCCCAATTCCAAAGAATCAGGCCCCAGACCCAGGTCAATATACAAATCGGATCTTACCCACAAATCACGCTGTAGCCAATCCTTTAGAATCTAAAATCTAAAGGTTTATTATACAAGGAAAAAGATATAGGTGAGGGTTAGGAATGGTTAAAGGAAATCAAATACATGAAGTAATGGCTTGCATCAGTTGTAGAATAACTGCAGGTTCAAATCAGAGTCTCTGGAATACATTCCCAGGAGGAATGGGTCATCAATCCAGCAAAGTCCCATCCAGAAGTAGGAGCCAGACTGGAGATTAAAAGACAAAATGGAGATCTTTCCCCCAGGTTTATATAGACTTCCTCTTGTGGGTGGAGACCGCCTCCTTCTTGCTAATCAGAGTCCAGTTGTAAAATGGATTTTCAGAGCCATGTGGTCCAGTTACATGACTCTTCAAGATTCAGCACCTGAGCAGCCAGGCCACATTCCTGGGGAAGCTCGGGTGTGGACAGGCATCTACAAAGTTCATTGTTAGCTTGATTGGAACTTGATGGGCCATCAGGAAGGCTAGGCGGAGCTAACAATAACTTTGTCTGGGATTTCACCCAAAAGCAAGCATAAGTTTGAAATACAGACACTATACAGCCAATCCTCATAACTCTAGCTACAAACAAGATACACACATACCGATAGCATAATCATAATCAGTAGACCATAACCTGGTCGTAGACACCTTATATGACCCCCTTTACCTAAGATTTGGTGCCCCTACAGGACCTTAGTTGCACCAATGATCTATGTGGTCCCAGATAATTTCAGTAACATGACAGGGACATTCTTCAAAAAGTTCCTGCCCGTGTGCATCAAAATCATAGTGATGTTTTACGGACTTTATGAGAAATGTGTGTGTTCCAAATGAACCAGCTGAGAGATGCAAGGCACCCTGTAACATGTTTTTCTGGAATTATGCCTGAATATTTACCACAGGTTTCTTTAACACACTGCACAGAGGATGGGTTTTTTTTGCTTGTACGTGTAAACTATTTTGCAGTTATGACGTTTTTATAATAGCTTTAAATTTCTTAGCTAGAAAAAATGTTATGGTTTAATAATGTAGTGGCTTAAAATTGGAAATTACATTCTGAATTAAATGTAAAAAATGAAAGGCAAATTACAAAGTTTTTCTTATTTTATAAAATGCTTCAGATTTTAAATCCTTGTTTTTTAAAAAGGTAACATTTTATTTTGAGTCCAGCAATTCAAAAAAATCAGAAGTACTTCTCCCTAAGTATAGCTGGTTAATCAATTACATGACGTTTAAGTCTAAATGGGACCATTAGATGATACAGTATGATCTCCTGTAGGTCAGAGGCTGTTCAGTTTCACCTGATTACTCTTGTGTTGAGTCCAAATTTCACTCCTCAGAAGACTGAATTGTTGGCAGAGAACAGGAGAGACTGAGATGCCATCAGTGCTGAGGGGGCTCTTACAGTGTCAGGAAATTGATTAGATGGTGTCTCAAACACAGTTCACGCTTTCCGGTATCGCATGTTCAGCAGTGGCCAATGCCTGATGCCTCAATGGAAGGTGAAAAAAATAAAGTAAGTAAATCTAAGAATATATCTGGCCAATTGTGCATCAGAGAAAAAATTCCTTCTTGACCATTGGAGACAACTGACTGAAACTCAGAAGTATGAAATTTGGTTATAATCATTGTTTTAAAGTGGAGATGCAAGTGTTGCTTGCTGAGAGTGATGCTCTCTATGGCTCATGAAACGAGGGAGTGAACAGTGGGATTCCTAGACTCTAAGGCCAGAAGGTACCACCACAACCCTCCAGTCTAACCTCTTGCACCAAGAGGTGATAGAATTTTTCCCAGCAGCTGGATTAAAGTACATCTTCTAGAAAGATATTTAATCTTGTTTTAAAGGCTCCAAGCAATGGTGAGTCCAGTACCTCCCTTTGTGAGGTGCGTGTTTCTATATTTAATTGCGCTCACTGCTAGGAAACTGTCTTATATCAAGGTTGAGTGAATATAACTTCAGTTTCCAGCCATTGGCTCTTTTTATGCCTTTGTCTAGGACAGAGGTGGGCAAACTACAGCCCGCAGGATGGATCCAGCCCATAGGACTGCCACCTCTGTGGTGCCACAGGCCCCGCACCGCTGCGAGAAGCGGCCGGCACCATATCCCTGCAGCCCCGGGGGTGGGAGAGAGCTCCGTGTGCTGCCCTTGCCTGTGGGTACCTTCGTCAAAGTGCCCATTGTCTGGGAACGGGGAATCACAGCCAATGGGAGCTTCGGGGAAGGTACCCAAAGCACTGAGCCCTTTGCCCCCCTCCTCCAGGGGCCGCAGAGGCATGGTGTGGGGCGCTTCCTGGAGTGGTGCGGGGCCGGGGCCAAGGGCAGGCAGACAGGGAGCCTGCCTTGGCCCCGGTGCGTGCCACTGCCACCCCCACTCCAGAGCTGTCCCCCAGCGCAGGTAAGTGACGCCAGGCCGGAGCTCACACCCCGCATTCCTACTACCTGCCCTGACCCTCTGCCTGCACTCCAACCCCTTGTTGTACCCAGCAGCCCCCTGCCCCGAGCCCCCACTACTCCCTGCACCCTTTCTGCACCCCAACCCCCTGCTCTGAACTGCCTGCTGCACCTTGCACCCCTCCTGCACCCCAACCCCCTCCCACACTCTTCCCTGCATCACTACCCTTAGCCCTCTCCCACACTGTGCACCCCCTTCTGTACCGCAATCCCCTTCCTTGAACCCCCTCATACACCTCGCACCTCTCCTCTGCCCCAGCCCTTTCCCCTGAGCCCCTTCCTGCATCCCATACTTCCTCCCACACCCCAACCCCCTACCCCACATTCATGGCCCTGCATGCTATTTCGCCTCCCAGATGTGCCCCTGGACCGAAAAGTTTGTCCACCCCTGGTCTAGGAGATTGAAAAGCTGTCAGATATCTTTTTCATGTATGATTATCTATACACAGCAATCAAGTCACATCTCACCCATCTCTCCAATAAGCTGAATAGACTGAGCTTCTTAAGCATCATATTATAAGGTTTGTTTTTCAACCCTGTGGTCATTTTTTTGGGCTTTCTTTGAACTCTCTCCAGTATTTCTTCTTGAAGTTTGGGCACAGAATTGGACACAGGATTCTAGGAGCAGTCTTACAAATTCTTTGTACATAGGCAAGCTCACTTCCCTAGTTCTACTTGATATTCCCCTTGATATTTATCTAGTTATTGCATTAGTCCTTTTGCCACAGATTGCATCGAGAACTCATGCTGAAGTTATCTATGATTCCTAAGTCCTTTTCTGACTTGCTTCTTTTCAAGATTCTCCTTTTCTGCAGGCATAACCCATGTTCTTTGTTTTGATGTGTATTATGTTGCAGTCGGCTGTATTAAAATGTGTTTTGTTGGCAGAAATAATGCAGATGGGGGGAGTGGGGCTTGCAGGAATAAAGCCCTAAAGCAAGACTCATTCCCATGAACCAGCCACATGCGCTCTTATTCCTCACCATCCTTCTCAGTGTCTTTTTTGGGAGTGGCTCCGAGATGTTACCACCTCCAGTGTTACCAGTTAGTGCAGTGGTTCTCAAACTTGTTGGTTCGGTGACCCCTTTTTGCTCTGCCATGTCCTCTCGCGCCCTGGGTATGTCCGCCAAATTGAACTCTTCCGATTTCGGCAGCATTTCGATGGACAGGCAGCGTTCATCTCTGTGTCTGCCAAAATGCCGCTGATAGCGGAAGCTTGCATTTTGGCAGTTTTTTGGTGGAGTCACTCGCAAGTTTGGAGCTTCCGCTGAAATGCCGCCGAAGGCGTTGGCAGCTCACGACCCCCCTGGAATTGGCCTGTGACCCTCGGAGGAGTCGTAACCCCCAGTTTGAGAACCACTGTTGTATATGAATCGTAATTCTCGCTCAGTCCTCAAGGAGAGACCTTGAGAAGGAGACTTGCTGCAGCAAAGCTACAGGGATTTCTGAGGCTGCCCCTGCCCTGCAACTCTGTCCTGACTGGCTGTTGTCAGGGTCTCTCTGTGAGGTCACCGCCTCCCAAACACTTTTGCCCAATAGGCTTAGGTCCTGCAAAAGGCCTTTGTGAGGTCACTGCCACATCCACCCCTTCCCTGCAAGACTGATGTCCAGCCTCCCGGACAGCCTTTTTGGATACACTGACTGGTCAGAATAAAGTGCTCTCAAATGAGCTATAGACCAACAATTGTTCCTAGTTATTATTTGGCAAGTATTTTAGAAAAACTAGAACATTAGACTCATCAACCATTCAGAGACAATTATTGGAGAGAAGCAGCAATATTAATCAAATATGTGATTGGTTATGACTTACGTACAAGGTGTACAAAGAGAACAAAAGGACCAGAATCCTTCCTGTCAATAGCCCCCTGCATGGCCAATCAGCATGGAGAATCTGACTGATGAGCGCGGAGGGGTCTCATCAGATGTCCCAAAGGGTGGCCCAAGTCACCACCGGAGGAGGTCACTGTCACAGCACTATTCCAGCCCCACCTCTTTGTGAGGGCCTCCCACAATGAGAACAATTCTTCTTCCTAGACACACGCATACCTCTTTGGTGGAGGGATGGAAGCAGGAAAAAAGGGAAAAAAGCAAGAGAGAAAAAGGAGGGAGGAAAAGGGAAAACAAAAAGGACCAACCCCAATGTCCCCAGTGATTCTAAGGGACAAAGTCCTTGGTAGGAAATCAAGTTCTGCCACCCTAACATTGTGATTTCTGTGCCTAGAACTGAGCCGGCACCAAGTGGATCAGACTGAACAGGTTCCAAACCTCTCAGAGGCTCTTACCTTCTAAACAGGGACTGCAAAATCAGTAGTAGGAAAGGAGACAACTCTGAAGACTTTCATCTTCATGTTCATGTATATCTGTGGTTTTCAAACTTGTTGGTTCGGTGACCCCTGTTTGCTCTGCCGTGTCCTCTCGTGTCCTGGGTATGTCTGCTGAAATGCTGCCGAATTGAACTCTTCTGGTTTCAGCGGCATTTCGGTGGACACTCAGCGTTCGTCTCTGTGTCCGCCGAAATGCTGCCAATAGCGAAAGTTTGCACTTTGGTGGTTTTTGGGCGGACTCACTCGCATGTTTGGAGCTTCTACTGAAATGCCGCCGAAGGCGTCGGCAGCTCGCGACCCCCCTGGAATCGGCCCATGACCCCTAGGTGGGTTGCGACCCCCAGTTTGAGAACCACTGAATTAGTGGATGATACTGCTGTACATATTTCTCATCAGAGGCAGTGGGTTGTCGTTACCTGATACAAGTAAGCATATGGTTTATCCTAGCAAAATTTGAATGGACTGGGTAAGGGAGGAAGAGGGGGACATTCTTAAGACCTGGCCAGAGTCACAACTTCACCCCCTGTTGAGGGGCCTGCTGATCCTACATCCTAAATCCTTCCTGTGGCTTGATTTTTGTTTGTTTGTTTTCTAGCTGGTAGCCATATTTTAAATTTTAAGTTCTAACTGCTGGCAGAAATTAAGAGTTTTCTTTCTCAGTTGCTGATTCAAATCCTCCTGGGTTCTGTTAGCTTAGAGGTTTTTTGTTGCAAAATGAGTTGTCTCCACTACTCTACTCCTTCCTCAGTTTCCCTTGTTTGAGTCTTTTTCATCTGCGAAAAACTTAGTAGTTGCTACTGCTGTTAATAACTTTCTCTTCAGAGTAGGGACCATGTCTAATGCTCCATTTGTGTAGCACCTAGTATAGTAAGGGTGCAGTAATATAAACAGTAATTGCTTTCCCAAGTAGTAGAATGAAACTGACTTGATTCTTGACAGTTTCACTGTTGCCTGCAAGTTCTGAATAGAAGTAGTGAAAACATCAGAATGTTAATTTAATTTAAGTTTAAAGGGACGTGTCAGTTTGAAATCAAGTCACTTTTAAAAAGTTAATAGTTTCAGACATTGCTCTTGCCCCTGAGTCCTCCTGCCAATTTTTATGGTTTTTTAAAACCACACTTCATTATTTTTTAAGTTTTTTTTCTTTCTTTTTGCTGTGTGGAAATAACCATACAAGCAGGGGAAATAGTATATAGTGTGAAAATAAATACAAAATGGGGCGTGTATAAATACACACACACATACACTAAACCATAGGGGAAATATATTTTCCTCTAATCTTAGTGGTAGTAATTGTAGCTAACAGTAGTAGGCAAATAATTTCATCTGTGGGTTTTTTTGCGCTGTCCCTTTAATTCTTGTTGCTTGTCACACCTCTGAGCAGGAGAGGTACAGGAGCTGCCTGCATACAGGCTCAGGAAGACAACAGTTCACCAATTTGCATTCGTGTCTTTGAATAAGGTCTGACCACTTGTTTTTTAAATTAAAACTTGTTTGTGGGTATGAATATATGTCCCTTAACTCTACAGTGTAAGCTTCCCATTTGCCTAGGGTATGTAGACAAGTAGATTTTTCAAACTCTGTCTATAGTGAAGAATGCATTAGAAATAAATGGATATGATTTTTTTTAAAGAAAAAGCATATTTATTACAAAACAAATACATTAATAACTAAGCCTGACATTCAGTTTATGTTTTCTTATGTGGTAGCTGAATGGAGAGAGCAAAAAGCACAGTTTCTGTGTAGCTGAGGGGTGCAGGTCCCACGTGAAATTGAGGAAATCAGTGCTGCAAAAGTCAGCTAAAAAGTGTAGCATTCTTCAGTGGCTTGTAAGATGTGGGGAAGATATAGGGAATCCTTCAGTATCGATTTATGATGCTGCCATTTAAAGACACAGGCTGGATCCTTGGCCCCACTAAGTCTGTCTTTTTGCTGCTCTGGTGGTGTAAAGCAAACTTAAAGGTGGCACAAATGGCTTGCTGAGGAGTCCCTTTTAGTAGAGGAGTCTTGCAGCGATGTAAAGCTGGCGTATTTGACTATCTGCTACCCCCACATCATTGGAACCTCTAGTGCAGGGGATGTGGCTGAGGAAAAAGGGGTATGGCTAGTCCTTTGTGCTTAAACAATTCTTAGTTGCTAAAACTGTCCCTTGGGGCCATTGTAGCTGGTGCAATTTAGAACAGAGACAAAGCTACTGTCTAAGTTACTACTTTGTGACAGGACTGTCAACCCACAGGATCTCCAAAAGTGATGCTAAGTCACCTTTTCTGTGTCTCTTTCCCCAAACTGCAGTGAGCACCAAGTGGCTGGTCCTGATCATTTGGGCCAGAGTGCAAACAGCAGACTTGAAGTTTTTTTCTTCTTTGATTCATGTCATCACTTGGAGTTTTTCTTCTTCTTGCTGTATTTTCAAACAAAATATTAGTGATAAGCACTTTGCATTGGGTGTGCTAATTGAACTGCAATATTTTCAACAGTAAGTGATGTTTTTTGTATACTTAATCTGGTTGGCATGCTGACGCCTTAATAATTTGGAACTGTTATCTGTTGCAGAAGCCTACATCATGAGGCTTCCTAGCCAACAGCACTGGTTGGAATAATTTCGACTCAGTGCTAGTCATTCCCTGTTCAAGTTTCTTCTCACTGCTTGTTCCCATGTTCTCCGCCCATACTTTCCTGTTTCCTGACCAAATTTCAGATTGACTGGTTTGTTACTGCTTGGTTTTTGTGGGTTTTTTTTTCTTCCCCAGTAGTTGACTTTTTCAAACTCATTTTGATCAATTTTATTTTTTTAAATATTGAAATTTGATTATTTTGGTAGTTGAACAAATAAGTACATGAGGACTCAATGTATAATTTTTTAATGTAGAATTATGCATTCCATTTGTAGAATTTTCATTTTGAAATGTTGTTTAATGAAAAATATCTATCTATTTTATTCTTAGCCATTATTCTCTCTATTCCCCTGTAGGTATTTGGACATTGTTGCCAGATAATGGGGGAGATAGAAGGAACATACAGAATACTGCAGACTCCTGGTTCTCGTTTGGGAGTCCAGAAGAATGCTGGAGTGAGTACGCTGGAGCCAGAGCAGAACCTTTCTACAGCAGTGGCAATGACACCTGCCAAAATGCATGACAGGGATCTACCTATCAAAATAAAACTTTTGGACAACACTGTGGAAGTACTTGATGTTGAGGTAAGAAGGAGGTTCAGTCTGATTTCAGATAAGTTTAGTTTCAGGTAATGTAGAATTTACTGTATATACTGGTATACAAACTGGTGTATAAACTGACAAAATTTCAAGGGAACTTTTCAAGCGGAGGTTCGTATAAGACTCAAGGGAAGAGAGAAGCCTCTGGTCCTTCTTCATATCACAGAGCAGGTCCCCAAACAGCTCACTAGTAAATAGACCTCATTTGCTCATCTAAGATTTGCAAGTGTGGAGCTTATAAGGAGCATAGATGTTAGTATTAAAATTTAAAATAACTTTTTTTCACTGAAAAAAAATCACAAAATGTCACACTTGTATGAGAGTTGGTTAATATGCAGAAGTGTATGGTAATTAAGAATGTTAATGGCTGGGTTGGATTTTTTTGCATTGCTGGAGCTTCAGGTATCCAGTTGTGACCACTTTGTTTTACCCTTTCATGTCTTTCTTGGAGATGTTGCAACATTATTTTTCATTTCCTGATTAAAGACGTAGTGCTCTCTTGATTTGGAATTGGAGAAAGTCTGAAATCTGTTTTAAGTCCAACTTTTTGCACCTCTTCAAATGAATTCATGACATCAAGCCACACAGCTTGGCAATTTTGAGTGTCCTTTCTACAGTGATCTGACAGTGCTCCTTGAAAGGTTAGCCTTGGCATCTTTGTCTTTGATGATGGGTCAGTATTATGGTTGCTGAGTAATTGAGGCAACCTTTTAAAAATTAAAAATTGTGGGGTTACTGTAGAAACAAATGGGTATAATCTGTTTCTTCTCTTCACTTCTCCTTCTCCCCTACCCTCTTCTGCTCCTCCCCCCACCCACCCAAAAAATAAACTGAAAATATTTCACAGATAATAGGGTTAGAAAATGCCTATTTCAGTTAAGATGCACTTAATTTTCAGGTTATTCTACATTAGTAAAATCCTGACTCTTGTAGAGCAAAAATTTGTTGCTGTGCAGACTTCAGCTAGTTTTACTAATTTTTTTTATTAATTATATATATATATATATAAAATAATTAAAAAAACAAGAAGAGTGACCTCACTTGCAAATGTAGAAATTGGTAGTTTTTCTTTGCCTGATTAACTGATGTTTTTACTCTTTGTGTATGTGTGCCTTGTGTGCAAGATCTGCTTTTTTTTGGCCAACAGTATTTGTATGGGCATTGATGCAGCCCCAGATGTTCTTGCCCCCGTCTCCCCCAGGCATAGAGCACAGAATGGACCAGATCATCCCTCATTTTCTTCATACTGTCTATGGCAGCAAGACAGAACCCTTGCAGTGTCTGCCTGCTTTGCTGATCAGGGGTCAGCAACGCTTCTGTGGTAAAAAATTTGAGGTCCGTAGTAATTTTTCAAAAAAATTGAATGACATAAACTTTCCCCACCCCCTGACCCATGTCCGTCACTAAGTATGGTAATTTTGTCAAGTGTCTGGTGTGCAACATGGTGGTGCCGACCACCATGGGTTAGATATAGGGTAGTTGGGAAGTTTGTCTTGTTGCTTATTGGCAGCATTCAGCAATTTTTTTAAAACTTGTCAGGTTCTAGGTTTTAGGCTTGAATCTTTCCGCTTGCCTGAAGTTTCAGCACTGTAGCCCTGGTGCAGAAAGTTCTATGCCTCTCATTGGAGTGGTTTTTTTTAGAGCACTACAACTGAACAGTTTCTGCACGCTGTGTGGCCTGGCAGTGTGTACACCTTGGGAGTTACAGGGCAGAAAGCTTCTTTTCTGTAGAGAAACTTGCCAGTGTAGATGGGGCCTAACTCTTTAGCACAATGGAATCCTGGTCTGTGAGTTGGGCTCCTAGGCAGTACAGTAGTAAAAATAATAAATAAAAGGAGGGTAGACTCTGTGAATCGTGTCACAGCATAGCAGACATCCTACTGGGCTGCTGTATTAGTTGAATACAAAGCCCCACTTTCCTTCCTCTCTTTAAAAGTTAATTTATCAAATGTCTGGAAAGAGGAGTAACAGCCACATACTGCTGATTGTGAAGAAGCATTTGAAATTCTCCAGCTTCTCAGGGTGGTATAGGGCTATGAATAAGTAATTACATTAGCCCCAGCCAGTGAGAGAAGATGGGTCAGGGAATAATGACAAGCAGAGTGGCTGCTTTTCTAAAGTAGCCCTGAGTGCTGGGGAAGAACAGGCCTCTTAGCAGTTGCTTCAGGATCACATGCTAATAGCATGTGACTCTTGCCCACTCTGTTTTTGTGCATGTGTGGAGTTTTCATAAAACTAAAGGGGTGGAAATTACTAACGGTGCATGGTTTTCCAAAAATGCAAAATAACACAAAATAAAGTGAAAAACTGCTGTTAAAATGATGCCTGTGTGTCCTGTACTATGGGCTGGGCCTGACTTTGGGCATTGTGATTTGGTACGCAGGCTTGCATTGCTTTTCAGGTTTGGCCCAGGTGTTCCCTGTAATGATGATGTGTGGAGAGATGGCCCGGCCAGATTTGAGTGTGAGTGGCATTGCAGCCCTGCAGGCCAAGTTGCAATGCCAAGAGTGAGGGAAGGGGGTGGGGGGCTGGGGCCAGCCCTGCAGAACAGGAGCTGCTGCTTCAGGGTGAGTGCGGGGTGGACTTGCTCTGCAGGGCCTCTCATCCTCTGGGGGTGGGACCTGACCCCTGGAGAGGGATGGATACAACAAAATTCCCAAAATATTAAACAAAAAAATAAAATAAAGAATTTCACTGGACTCTAGAAATTACTGAGTCTGGGAGCGGAATGTTGAATTTTTAGCTAAAGTCTTCTGCATGACTCATGCCTTGTTGATTCAAGTAGCATGGAAAGTTTTTGAATAATCTAGGGTCAAGAGCTCTGTTACGGAGGACTGAATAGGAACACTGCATATAAAGAACGAAAACTCATGATGAGTGGACATGCCCATGAGCTTGTCTTTAAACTCCCTAACAGTGGAGGGTGTGTGTGTATATTGAGGGAAGTGTGTGGGGAAGAAAGTCTGCTCTGATGTATTCTTTTTAAGTGGATGTTTGATATCAATTATTGATAGACACACGAAGTTGTATAGGTAAAAGGAGAGGTCTTAAGTGAACTAGTTATTTGTACTTCTGTCTGGACTCTCTTCTTACCAGCCCTCTAATAGAAGGTTTGTGAGACCAATACAGCTGAGAACAAGGGCTGTTGATTTTCAGTCAGTCACTGCAAGTTACATACACAGGAGCTTGTGGGCCTTTTGGAGCTTAAGACAGAAAGCAAGCCACAATTTCTACGAATGGCTCATTCTGAGTTCTTAAGCATATCTTTATTATAGAGCAGAGCCTAGCTGTTCTGGCATTTTGCACAAGGCAGAGTTAAGGTTGTCTGTGTTTGATCTGGTGACTTAGTAGAACTGACTTGCTAAAGGACTTGGGGTATGTATGACTTTTTTTCATTATTTTTGTACTTTTTGGGTTTGAGTTTGCCATTATTGTCCCTTTTGCAAATTTAAGTGGTTCTCACAAAGTATCTTATTTGAGTTTATTTCAGTTCCTCTCAAAGGAGAAGATTTAATTTACTTTAAATACAGTTTCTACACATCTGATTCCTTATAGATTATAAATGCAGTCCAGTCAATGTTCAGGTGTATAAGCAAGCAAAATTGTACTGTTCAGTAGTTTTCAGATTTTCCTGTGGATTTGGGGCCCCTTGTTCTAGTACCTTGTTAGATTGGTTTAGGAGTGGGTCAGTTACCATTAGCATCCCACAAAATGTAATTTAATTAGGTGTAATTATCATACATAATTTATTTCTGTGTAGAATATGACTTCAGTTTCCTCCACTGGTAACTTTTTTTTTTAATTGTAGCAAATTTGCATCTCTTGGTCTAGGCCTTACACTCAAGTTAACAGGGTGGATAAAAATCAATGCTTTTTTTTATAAAAAAAAAATAAATAAAAATTGGATTTTTTTATTTAAAAGAGAAATTGAGCAGCGTACAAAAGGTCTGGAGGGTAAAATTGTTAACTTGAGTCTTGATGTGTGGAGGAATGTCCACAGTGATCCTGTTGTGTGTGCTTGTGTGACAAAAGAAGAATGGAATGTCTTCCTTACAGAAACAATTGATACGTCAGGAAATGGACACACACAAGAATACTTACAAGTACCAGTAAGAGCTATAACAATCTGTAGAAAAAGTCAAATGTCTAGTATGCAGCTTGGTCACAGACAATGCTGCAAATGTATCCAAGATTAGAAGGATTTATTTAGAAGAGAGTCCCAAGCTAATAACATATGTTTGCAGTGCTCATTTGATGCACCTCCTAGACAAAGACTTCAGGGTTCTAGAAATAAAGGCTAATGTTGAAATTGCAAAATACTTCCATAACAGCCACTTTGCAGCAGCTGCTCTAAAAAAAGTGGGAGGAACCAAGCTAACTCTCTCATAAGACATGCTGTGGAACTCAGTAGTGAATTGTTTTGAGCACCGTATCAAGAACTGGCCTAATTTGATGACAGTTTGTGAACAAAATCGTGAAAAACTAGATAGTAGTGTCAGAGCCAAAGTTCTCAACATTGGGCTTAGGAGAAATGTTGAACAGATGCTGAGTACCCTGAAGCCTTGAACAAAATGCAGGGAAATAGCAGTTTTATTGCTGACACTGTTGAAATTTGGAAGGAACTGAGTGAGATCTTTAAAAAGAGAAATATGCAACAACAGAATACAAGCGTTAAATTACAAGCGTTAAATTACAAGCGTTAAATTACAAGCGTTAAATTACAAGCGTTAAATTACAAGCGTTAAATTACAA
>ML677407.1:1135682-1167619 GCA_007922305.1 Dermatemys mawii
TACAAGCGTTAAATTACAAGCGTTAAATTACAAGCGTTAAATTACAAATGGTTTATCTCAAGCTCATTTTCTTGTAAATATTCGCAATACTCAGTATCAGGGTCAAACCTTAACTGCTGAAGGAGTTGGCTGTGACATGGACATCCAGAAGTCATCCCTCCATAATGCCAACTACAATGAACTTCAGAGCTAAGGGTGAACCATTCAAGAAATAATATTGCTGATGGTATTTTAAAGACAATCACCAGTGAACAGGTGGATGTTACTTAAGTACTTGGATTCAGAGACTGAAGTGATAATTTCACTTTTAACAGCAGTAGCTGCTCCTTATAGTGTAGAAAGAATATTTTCTTCGTTTGGAATAATTCATTCCAAATTGAGAAATTGATTGAGACCTGAAAAAGCGGGAAAGCTTGTTTTTTCTTTTCCAGATCATGAACAAACAGAAAAATGAAGGTAAAGACTAGTGAGTTAACTGCAGAAACCAATATTTTAAATTTTTCATGTTGACCTGGCTGACATAGTCAATTTTAATTTTTAAAAAATATTTTTTTTAACTATTCTAGTTAAAAACAATTTTGACAAATGCAAACTTGATTTTAAAAAACTTGAATGTTTAAATTCAAAAATTCGTATGCTTGTTTTGTTAAAGTATTATATATTTGTTGTTGAAGAAAAAAATCCAAAATACACAATGTTGTTTTAATTAAATAAAACAATTTAAATGTCTGTCTAATGGTGTTCTCCTGATACAGCATGGCAAGAAAATCCTCCAAATATTAATGATTAACCAGTTGAATTGGAGATAGTTCACTTCTGAATGACTTCATAAATATCTGCTTCAGTTACCTATGGTAAATGAAATAAGCAACCATTCGTTTTCTGATATAGCTGTAAAACTAATCTGAAAAGTTTTTAGAATACACACTATATATTTTAAGTGATTTATCTTCTAAAAATGAAACCTACGTCCATCTCTGAATTGTGAAGAATATGTATTAAGATTATAACAGCTAACAAGAATGCACTTTTATTAGAATAGATCCGTGTAGTAGAAATCCGTGATTGGGGGGAGGGATGGCTCAGTGATTTGAGCATTGGCCTGCTAAACCCAGCATTGTAAATTAAATCTTCGAGGGGGCCGGAGATATGGGGCAAAAATGGGATTGGTCCTGCTTTGAGCAGGGGGTTGGACTGGATGATCTCCTGAGGTCCCTTCCAAGTCTGAGATTCTATGATTAAATTGAGTTTGCATGACTAGTGATTTAAATCAATTTGATTTTAATCAAATCCACCTTGCAAGTTAAGAGGAAATCTATTCTCACTTTCAAATATTGTATTCCAATTCTGGGCTTTGTTACTCCTCCTGTTACTCTGTCTGTAATTTTATAAAATGTTAGAATAGAACCATACCATTTGAGACTCTGACCAACTCAAGAGGAAGTCCTCTTCCCTGCTTGAGACTTAATTGTAGCAGAGCTTTTAAAATACTCAACAAATCCAGTTAGATCTACCAATTCTATTTTACATCAGCCCCCAAACTGTTTTGTGCTAGAATTGGCTTTGTTGTTTCATTTTCCTCTAGCATGACCAGTTGTCCCGATTTTATAGGGACAGACCCGATATTTGGGGCTTTTTCTTATGTAGGCTCCTATTACTACCCTCTGTCCTGATTTTTCACACTTGCTGTGTGGTCACCCTATTCTCCTCTCCCTTGTTACGATGCTTTTAGTAAGTGAATGAGAAATGTCTTCATTACAGGGAAATAGTATGCTTCTCAACTAAGTGAAGGCATTTATCAGTGCTTATTCACTTCATTAAGTTTAATTGGGTTGTGTTTTTTTTTTTGCCCCACAGTTATAGTTCTGTAAATTTTCAGTCCTTATGCTGGAAGAATTACTTGCAGCTTGTCATGTTTCCCTGCTCTTAATAATCAGGGATTGTTCTAGGTCCTTGCTGTGGATTTGGCTGGTGTTATAGGTGTTTTTGTTCCATAGACTGTTCAGTTATACATAGGGGAAAATAATTTTTTTCTGCTTTCTTTTTACTTTTTGGCACTTCTGCCACTCATTTTGTTTTCATATAATTAACTTACAGCAGGGGTCGGCAACCTTTCAGAAGTTGTGTGCCAAGTCTTCATTTATTCACCCTAATTTAAGGTTTTGCATGCCAGTAATACATTTTAATGTTTTTAGAAGGTCTCTTTCTATAAGTCTATAATATATAACTAAACTATTGTTGTATATAAACTAAATAAGGTTTTTAAAATATTTAAGAAGCTTCATTTAAAATTAAATTAAAATGCAGAGCCCCCCGGACCGGTGGCCAGGACCCGGGTAGTTTGAGTGCCACTGAAGATTAGCTTGCGTACCGCCTTTGCACCCGTGCCATAGGTTGCCTACCCCTGACGTACAGCTTTCTGAGCTTACTGAAGACATTTTTTTTTTATCTTTTCTCATTTTTGATTACTTAAAGCCAGCGCTTACTCAGCATATCTACTGTGTTGTTTGATTTGGCTGTACCCCTTTTGGACATTACAGGAAAAAACAGAAATAAAGTACTATTGTTGCCTACTGTAGAATAGAATAATGTACTACAGCTGGATTCATGTTTTTCTCATTCTTTTATGATGCATTATAACTTCATGGCTTTTATTTATTTTGGCATTACATGAACTTTTTAAGACTCCAAAGTTGCATTAATATAGAACTAAAACATCCCTTCTCATGTTGAGCTGGGGGCAGTTGCTTGATATGCAATCTGTGAATTTTTTGAAGCTCCCAGTATCCCATGAGGGATATTAATGGAGTTACAGAGGGAGCATGATTCTCTAATCACATAGCTATCCTAAGATCCGTGGAGTATCACACAGTTTTTAGGGCAGTGGCACACCTGAGGCAGAACAGCTTACACAGGAGCTGTCTGTTACTGGCTTCCTGCCTACACCTATGAACCATCTCCAAGGAAGGTAGGTCCAGAGTGGGAGTTAATGCTGAAAGAGGAGAGAATGTTAATCTGAGTTGAAACTTTCTATACAGATTCCATGGTTTTGCCAGGGGATAATGGTGTTTAGGGGGTTGTCTTGGTTCCAACCCTATCCTTAGGACTGGTACATCTCCAAAAGCTGTGGAGATTGATGATGGGCTCCAGGGAATGAGAAGGAGGAGGAATAATTCTTTGAGTGCTTGCTCATATCGATTCCAATTAAGTGCGCGCGTGCCACGTGCATGTCATCAGAGAATTTTTACCCTAGCAACACCCCGTGGGTCAGCTGTGGAGTCCCCTGGAGTGGCTTCTTCATGACGCTCGATATATACCCCAGCTAACCCAGCCCCCACAGTTCCTTCTTACCGCCCATCATGGTTGTTGGAACTTTGAAGCTCGGCTTTTCTGCTTTCCACTCTCCCTAGCCATGTAGAAGTGCCAAAAAGTGAAAAGAAAGCAGAAAAAAATTAGTTTGCATAGTTTTAGTTCTAGTTCATAGCTAATAGCTATAGTTATAATGTCAATAGTTTGTGTATTCTAGTTCTAGTTAGTTGGGTTGGGAAGGATTTTCTTCCCCTCCTCCTCACCTGCCACTTGAGCTCATGCTCAAGCCTCCAGGCTTTAAACCCTGCTCTTCCTGCGCTATGCAACGGGCGACCCCCACAACCCTTGCCTAAAGTATCTGAGGGAATCTCATCAGGTGGAGAAGTGCAGGATTTGTAAGTGCTCAGCCTGGTCTAAGAAGGAATGGGACTTTCATTTAGGACAGCTCCTGATGGAGGTGGCTCTTAGCCTTCAAACTCCAGCTGCACGCCAGGACCTGGCACCAAGTGCTTCAGTGCAGAGCACCCCATAAGTAACAGCAGGAACTGCACTGCAGTTGGACTCTGGTAGAGACCCACGGCACTGGAATTCCCTGGCACCACAACCTACATCGTCGGTCTGGGACTGCTCCCACTCACCTGGCCAGAAGTGGCACCAAGGATCTGAAGAGGTGTGGCCACCTCAGCAGACACCAGCCTCCCTGGAGCCACCCTTGGAGCCTCATCCAGTAGCGGAGAGACAGAGGGCACAAGTGCTGACATTGGCATCGTTGACTCCGGCACAGAGGGGAGAGTGGTTGAGTCTGGTGCGTCTGGGCTCCCAACTTGTCGTGGGGTTGAGCCCCAGTTGCCATCTACTCCAGATATCTATTCAGCTGCAAGGGATCTGATTGCAATGACTGAATCGATGTCCTCACAGCAGACCAAGGCACTAGCTCCTGTTTGTCTGGTACCATCCCAGGACAAGCCGTCCCTTATGTGCCTGTTGACTCCATCATTGGAACCGCGGCACAGATCCTGTTCTCGGGTCTGTTCCCGCTCTTGATGCCGCTTGCAGTCCTGGCACCACTCTCCTTTGCGGCGTCAGTTGTACTCGTGTCACTGATCAGGCTTGTGGTGCCAATCAGACTCCCGGTATCACTCTCAGTACCGTTCCACACACTGTTCACCATCCCGGAACAGATCCCGGCACTACTCCCGACAACAGTCATCATTGTGGTAGAGGTCCAGATCCCGCCACCGGTCTAGGTCTCAACACCGCTCCCCAGCATCACGGCACCACTTTCCGCATTCGTGACATTGATCCCCAGCTGCACGGTATCGGTCTTCATCGTTGTGACAGGCTGAGATCACAGAAACACCCTTAGAAGCTGTTACCCGATGTGCCAAGGCTACTCCTGCCTCTGTTTTCCTGCCCAAACAGATTGGGACCTGAGTACCCTGCCAGGTCTGAGCCACGTCCCCCAATAGCTATGGGCTTGCCTGGAAACAGGTATGAAGTACTCCTGCCCTTGGCACTCAGATGCTCAACTCCCAGTGGGGTCAAACCCTGAATAAATCCATTTTACCCTGTTAGCTTATACAGGGCAAACTCATAGATCGTTCGCGCTATAACAATGATAGAGAGATATGCACAGCTGTTTGCACCCCCCCAGGTACCAACACATACTCCAGGTTAATTAATAAGTAAAAAGTGATTTTAATAAAGACAGGAAGTAGGATTTAAGTGATTCCAAGTAGTAACAGACAGAGCACAATGAATTATCAAGTAAAATAAAATAGAACGTGCAGATCTAACATTAATACAGTAAAAAGCCTCACCCTCAGCTTTTTCAATGAATTTCTTCTTTCAGACTACTCTCCCTATTAGTCTGTGTCCAGGAATCACTCCCTGCAGTCACTGTTCTCTATTCCAGCTTCCTTCAGATCTCCTTAAGGGGCGGAGAGGCTGTTCTTTGAGCCAGCTGAAGACAAGATGGAGAGGTCTCTCCAGGGTTTATATAGACATCCTCTTGTGGGTGAAGACCCCCTCCTCCTTCCTATGCAGAGTCCAGTTGTAAAATGGAGTTTCAGAGCACATGGTCCACTCACATGTTTGAGCCAGACTCCATTCGTTACCAGCCAGGACACATTCCTGGGGAAGCTCGGGTGTGGACGGGCGTCTACAAAGTTCATTTTTAGCTTTATTGGTTCTTGATTGGGATTAACTGAGAATAGTCTTTCCTCAGAGAGCTGCTCAGCTACTTTCCAAAGTCTATTTACAACTAACCAAGCACATAGCCAATATTCATAATTTTGAATACAAAACAGACATACAGACAAATAAGATGAACAGATCCAGCAGATCATTACCTTTACATAGATATGTTACATGGTCTATGTAGCAAAACCATATTCCAGTAATGTCATACATATATTCATAGGCACCCCCCCCATAAAGCTTCATGGGGTCCACCGTCACAATCGCGTCTGCTTGACTTGGCAGAGGCTCACTCAGCACCGTTGTAGCCTTCAAGTTCCACCCCTTGTTCATCGGAGTTGGACGAGGGATCGCATCTCTTGGGCTGCTGCCACATGGGTCACAGCTCTGAGGACGCAGGAGCTGGTCATTGGCAGTACGGGGGGGCACAGTCCTGTTGACGGGTCTACCTGGTGACCCTTTTGGACACCATGGGTCTACCTCCAGGTCCAGGGCGCCCTGTCCAGGGCTTCCCGCTCAGCCACTTATGAGCCTCGAGTGCCAGAGGCCACTGTCAGCTGTTCTGCTCCCAGAGTCATGGAGACTGTGGCTCCACACTCTGGCTCCTGGTCAAGACTCCAAGGTCATGGACTTGAGACGGTGAGACCTGGCCCAATAAGAGGCCCCACTCGATCCTTTTCCTCCCGTGGCCTCATCCTCACCCAACGAGGTGGTGGCGGGAACAACTATCTTGGGTCCCCCTCCAATAGACCTCCATTCCCACCAGGACCTCTTACATAGACTGGTATGGAGTATGAACCTCCAAGCAAAGGAGGTTATAGAGATGGAGGACTCGGTAATTGACATTTTGCCTGCAGAGGCTCCATATAGAGTGGCCTTACTACTCATCCACACCATCCAGACCACGGTCATTTTGCCTGTGGGAGGTTATTCACCTGTGGGAGTTTTGCATGGACCTCACAGACAACACCATGGCCATATTCCATATCAACAAACAAGGGCGGGCTTTTTTCTCCTCCCCGGTAGAGAGGCCATTTGTCTGTGGGAGTTTTGCATAGCCCACTCCATCCATCTGGTGGCATTTTTTCTCCCAAGGGTCCAGAACATGTTGGTGGACCACCTCAGCAGGTCCTTCCAATCGCACGAGCAGTTGCTCTGTCCCGATGTCACCCACTCCATCTTCCTGAAGTGAGGGTTTCCTTAGGTCATCCTGTTCGCCTCATGCAGCAATCGGAAGTGCCCGGAGTTTTGCTCTCTCCAAGGCTGCTCCTGAGGGTTCTCTCACAGATGCCTTCCTGCTCCTTTGTGGATGAGCCGATTGTTTTACGCCTTCCCACCGTTTCCCCTTATACACATAGTCCTGCTCAAAAGTGTGCAGAGACAGAACACGAATGATTCTGGTCGTCCCGGCGTGACCCAGGCAGTACTGGTACACCACACTGTTGGAGATACGTCCCAGTCCCGCTGCCTCTTTTTCCAGAGCTGATCACCCAAGACAACAGCTGCCTCTGTTACCCTGAGCTACGGTCCCTCCACATCAGGGTGTGGATGCTGCATGGCTGACCCACTCAGAGCTCCTCTGTTATCATTCTGTGCAGCAGATTTTCTTGAGTAGCAAGAAGCCTTCCACTTGGACCACATGTCTGGCTAAATGGAAGCGATTCTCATGCTGGTGCATTTACCGTGACACACCCCGCCCTTCAAGTGTCCATGCCTTTCATTTCGGACTGTCTCCTGAGCCTGAAACAGTGGGGCCTGGCAATATCATCCATCAGCGTTCACCTTGCAGCCGTTTCGACTTTCCACCCAGGAGTGAAGGGCAGATCTGTCTGTGCCAACCCTATGGTTGGTAGGTTTTTTACGGGCCTGGACTGTCTCTACCTGCAGGTGCGGCAGCTGGTCCCCATGTGGGACCTTAACCTGGTTCTCTCCAGACTTATGGGGGCCCCGTTCGAGTCGCTGGCCACCTGCTCCCTCCTATACCTCTCTTGGAAAACGTCCTTCCTCCTGGCTGTCACATCTCGAGGCATATGTCTGAGCTCAGGGCTCTTACCTCGGAACCACTGTACACGATCTTCCATAAGGACAAGGTGCAGCAATGCCCTCATCTGGACTTTCTTCCTAAGGTAGTATCGACCTTTCATATCAAGCAGGATGTTTTTCTCCCAATTTTTATCCAAAACTGCACGCTATTTGGCAGGAACTACAGCTGCACTTCATCATTGTTCATAGGACCTTTGCCTTCTACGTTGAGCGTACAAAGCTGTTCAGAAAAACAACTCAACTCTTGGACATGGTGACTGACCGGATGAAGGGCCTCCCGATCTCCTCCCAGCTTATCTCTTCTTGGATTACTTCCTGTATCCGTGCTTGCTATGATCTGGCTAGTGTTCCGATCCTGCTCCTCACCTCTCATTCTACTCAGATCCCATCATTGGCTTTCCTGGACCAGGTTCCAATCCAGGAGTGCTGTAGCGCTGCTTCTTGGTCTTCAGTACATACTTTTGCCTCTCACTATGCCATTTTCTGGCAAACCAGAGATGACGTGGCGTTTGGTAGAGCAGTCCCACAATCTACTGTACTTCGCTCTGCCTCTACTGCCTAGGTAAGGCTTGGGAGTCATCTATTTGGAATAGATATGAGCAAACACTTGAAGAAGAAAAGACCGTTACTCACCTTTGTAACTGTTGTTCTTTGAGATGTGTTGCTCATATCCTTTCCAAACCCGCCCTCCCCCTCTGTCGGAATAGCTGACAAGAAGGACCAGAGGAAGCGCTGGGTTGGCTGGGGTATATATTCAGCGCCATGAAAGCACTCCTCCAAGGGGCTCCACAGCTGACCCACCAGAGGTTGCTAAGGTAAAAATTCTCCGATGGTCATGCACGTAGCGCGTGCACACCAAATTGGAATGGATATGAACAACACATCTTGAAGAACAACAGTTACAAAGGCGAGTAACTTGTCTTTTCTTGTTTGACTCTGCTCCATCCACTGACCAAACTGGTGTATGAATGGTTGGTTCCTTGTAGTGTCTCTTGCAGGGGTGATTTGGCATGTATTTAATTTGCATTGTATAATGTTTGTTTAATATCCTTGTGTTGTAAGAGAAACTAAACATATTAATCTATAACTGCTGAAAAGCTTCAAACTCCTGAATGTCTCCCCTGAAACTAGGTGCAGTTTAAAAAACCATATAGAAGATGTGAGAGAGTTTGGAGAAAGATTGGAGATGAAAATTGCTCAAACTGCCTTTAGTTGTGTTTCTGGTTCTGTTAAGTTTTCATTTTTTTTATCAAAACATATTGCATAATTTCCAAACTCAGTGGAATACATTATGTTTTATTGTTGATATCTATTCTATTTTAGCTAGATATCTTAACTACGCTAAGGCACAGTACTTAGTGCTGGCAAGAAGATGCCCCGCACTTTTTCTTGCCATGTCATTTTGAAGTATTGAACAAAGCAGATGGTGTCTGTACCAATTAGTTTCACTAAATTTGCTTGACTTGTTTAAAAGCATGTAATTTTCCCCTTTATTAAAGCTACTTGTACTTTAACATCTTATTTGAAAGGCTTATTTTAGGCATATTTGTTTTTATATGGTTTTCTTGCACCTTTAATTTAAAAGGCGTGGAATGAAATTGTGTATACTTAGATGTTCATTGTCATTTTAGGTCAGTGGTCTGCTGTCTGAACTACTGACTTTGACTCACCACATTCTTAGATCTTAAAATCAGGAACTGGCTTAGGACCTTTGGGGCTGCTTACAGGGCAGGAAGTCATCTGGAAGTTTGTATGCCAGTCAGTGATTTCCTGGGGTTTTAAAGAATTATTTTCAGCCTCTATCTGGTATATATGTTAAAAATACTGTATCAATAACATCACTACATGCTAACAATACAAACAGCATTAAAGTTTAAGCATCAGCAATAGTTTCCATAATTAATTATAGGGAAGTTGTGAAGAAAAAGGTGTAAATACTAATACATACTTATCAGTGAATCAAAATGCAAACTTGCTGCAATGGGAAATGTGTAAAGGGAACCCAAAAAAGCTTACTTGGACGTCACTCTTGAGAGGTGCTCTGTATTGTATATAATGAGTGTCGTTTGGGACAATGGCTGGCAAATCCTCAGTTTTTCCTAAGAAGCCCTCCTATAGGAGGAAAGAGTGTAACTTTTGGTCTTTCTGGCAAAGAGACAGAGCTCTAAACATGAAGCTTCTTTTGTGCTTCTCTCCCCCACCCCTCTTCCTTCATGTATTTAGGACTTCATTTCATAGTGGATTTTTTTGTGTGCTGTAAAAGTATTAACAGCTTAAATATGTGGGAAGTGGGAGGACAGACTCTTCTGAATCCTATTAAACAATACACTAAAAGAATCTAAATGCTGCATTAGTAAGCTCAATGTTTTTCTTTTTGACAAGGAAAAATAATCAAAATTCCAGAAAGAATTATAGCCAGATGTTTGTCATTGTTGCTGCTTGACTATCCTAAATATGGCAAATAAGCGGCTGTAGAACTTTTTTGTCTGACCTCAGAAGAAAAAGTTAGTAATTCACTATTTGAAATTTGAAGATAATATAGGGTTTAAAAAGAAAGTAATTCAGGCTTTCCAATCTACATATTATATGATTCCACTATACTTTCTGAAGCCTGTTATTTTGTGTTTGGTGGCTTATTTTTCCCATCAGTGCCACTGTTCAGTCTAAGGTTCCTGGATCCTAAACATATCCATAACAGTCGACCTTTAACATAATATTATGTGAGAATGCTGTAGTTTTTGTACTAGTTAATTTATATTGCATCGGTCCACATAGATAGCATAAAGTCTAATTCAGTCCCTTTTAAAATAAGAGACTTGCAAAGAAAAATAACTGCTATACATTGTCTCTGGTTACTCTTCTGATTGTATTAATCTGCACAACTCCCTAATATATTAGGAGAATGTGATTAGTACTGACTTGAAAATGAGATTTCTTCTGCATCATGCTGAAGACAGTTATTCTTTTATGTTAAACTGGGACTTGTGTGAAACCTCTGCATGTGATAGCTGCCCTTCATTTAGGAGAAATGTAAGAAATGCAAGTAAATTCCTTTTGAAGTAAAAGAGTTTAAAACAGGGGTCCGCAACCTTTCAGAAGTGGTTTGACGAGTCTTCATTTATTCACTCTAATGTAAGGTTTCACGTGCCAGCAATACATTAACATTTTTAGAAGGTCTTTTTCTATAAGTTTTCAATATATAAATAAACTATTATATGTAAAGTTTTCAAAATGTTTAAGAAGCTTCAGTTTAAATTAAATTACAATGCAGAGCCCCCCCCAGACTGGTGGCCAGGACCCAGGCAGTGTGAGCGCCACTGAAAATCAGCTTGCGTGCCGCCTTCAGCACCTGTGCCATAAGTTTAAAACAATAGTAGCCATTTCCCGAAACACAGGCCATGTATATGGCCTGTCAGGAACTCGTGTGGCCAGAGGAGTTACACTGGGAGCTGAATGCAAATTTTGAGGGCTGCGTGTTGTTTTGCTGGAGCTGGCTGTGAGTGAGAGATGGCAGACGCAGCCATAAACACTAGAGAACCAGACAGGGAAGGCAGCAGAAAGCCAACATCAGGCATAAAACCATATAGGAGAAAACTTTCTGGGTCAAGCGCTGGCTGGAAAGAGGCTTGGAATATTGAGCAAGGGGGCTATTACCTGTTGTTTGATTCTTATTTTGTTCAAGGAAACAGGGCATTGTGCACATTCTTTGTATATAAACAGTATTGCATCAAAGGAACACCTGACTCCATCCTCAGTTTCTCCTTCTAGTTGATATAACCTGCAAGACCTCAAACATTAGCTTACTCCTTGGGTTGAAGGGTAACAACATAAAAACTAACATGTAAAGCTAAACAGCTATGTGCATGAAGTACATTATTTTATAAGTAACATCTGATTTTCTTAGCTAAAACTCTAGCTTTGGATATTTTGAAAAAAGCCTTAATCTTTGGCATTTGACATCAGGGTGGATTGATTTTAAATCAGTTAAAAATCTTGATTTAAATTATTTTATTATTTAAATAAAGTAGGAAATACTGATTTAAAATTGTTTTGTTTTGCATTTTTACTTTTTTTCCTAAAGAAGAATAGATTCTCATTGTTTAGTAAGAATTAAAACATGTTTAAGTAACTACATAGCTTACATTTATTCAGATTCTTAATTTTTATATTTTGTTAGAAAATGATGAATGATGCATTTATTTTTTTAGATTAATTCTTACTTGTTTGTGTCAAGCTTTATTTGAATGGAAATTCAAACTCAGAAGAGCACAAACAAGCATTTTGGTGTTTTTTATTAAATAAAATGTAATCTGAAATAAAAAAATATCAAAACTAACCGATTTATTAAGCAAAGGAAGTATTACCTGTAATTAGTGAACTGAACTGATTGTTTTTGGTTACTTTGTCCTTTAAGATTTTAGAATGAGTAGATCTCATCTTCTCATACTTAGTTTTTATTCATAGGTTTATAGAGAGAAACAAAATTTTTGGCTTTTTCAACTTCCAGTTGGCTCCTTAACTTTGTAAAAACCAGTCATTGAACTGAACTAGTTGAATAAACAGAAATGAAGAAAATATTTTCTCTGCATCTGCAGAACAGGCTACTGCTGTTAAAACTGGTTTAGCATTTCAGCAAAATCACTTCACTATTTACTTCTATTTGTTCAGTGGTTTGACTTCCTTTTAAAATTTGGCAAGGCATGTGTACTACTTAATAATATTTAATTTAATTAATTTTAATAAATTATAAAAAGCTTAGGCCTTAACATACATTCTCAATTTCAAATTTAAAGATTTATCTTAAAAATAAACTTTTATCTAATTTAATTACAAAAGACCAATTAAATTACAAAAATCAGATTTAAATAAAAATCTGACTTTTAAAAATATATATTTTTTTAAAATTATTTTTATCCACCCTGCTGTTGAATTTATCTGAAAACTAAAGACTGATTTAAGATTGACTTTATTCTAACACTAACCTCTGTTAATGTTTGAATGCATTACACAGGCCCATATTCTGGCTTTGGGTATCTGCACATGATGTACAGAATATAACCCATGGTCTTCATTAATGTTCTAGATTTAGAGCAAAAAGTGAAACTTGTGGATGGAGACCTGGATATTAGTTTGAGGCCCAAACAATAGTAATTGAAATAACTTGCGTTGTTCAGTAAACTTTCTTTAGTTATTCATCATATTTTTGTGAACGTACAGTGGTAAAAGTGTGCATGTACAAATACTGTTATTAAGCACCATATAGCACTTGTAAATTATCTGTGTTATGTAACTGCGTAGACGCTTCAAAAGTGAGATTAGGACCTCATTGTAAAGCATATAAAAGACATAAAAAAGACCGTACTGGGTTAGACCAAAGGTCCATCTAGCCCAGTATCCTATCTACCGACATTGGCCAATGCCAGGTGCCCCGGAGTGAGTGAACCTAACAGGTAATGATCAAGTGATCTCTCTTCTGCCATCCATCACCCCCCTCTGACAAACAGAGGCTAGGTATACCATTCCTTACCCATCCTGGCTAATAGTCATTAATGGACTTAACCTCCATGAATTAATCCAGTTCTCTTTTAAACCCTGTTATAGTCCTAGCCTTCACAGCCTCCTCAGGCAAAGAGTTCCACAGGTTGACTGTGCGCTGTGTGAAGAACTTCCTTTTATTTGTGTTAAACCTGCTGTCAACTAATTTCATTGGGTGGCCCCTAGTTCTTCTATTATGAGAACAAGTAAATAACTTTGCCTTATTCACTTTCTCCACACTACTCATAATTTTATATACCTCTATCATATGTCCCCTTAGTCTCCTCTTTTCCAAGCTAAAAAGTCCTAGCCTCTTTAATTTCTCCTTATATGGGACCTGTTCCAATCCCCTAATCATTTTAGTTGCCCTTCTCTGAACCTTTTCTAATGCCAGTATATCCTTTATGAGATGAGGAGACCACATTTGTACACAGTATTCAAGATGTGGGCGCACCATGGATTTGTATAAGGGCAATAAGATATTCTCTGCCCTATTCTTTATCCCTTTTTTAATGATTCCTAACATCCTGTTTGCTCTTTTGACTGCCGCTGCACACTGCATGGACGTCTTCAGAGAACTATCCACGATGATTCCAAGATCTTTTTCCTGAGTAGTTGTAGCTAAATTAGCCCCCATCTTATTGTATGTATAGTTGGGGTTATTTTTTCCAATGTGCATTACTTTACATGTATCCACATTAAATTTCATTTGCCATTTTGTTGCCCAATCATTTAGTTTTGTGAGATCTTTTTGAAGTTCTTCACAGTCTGCTTGGGTCTTAACTATTTTGAGCAATTTAGTATCATCTGCAAACTTTGCCACCTCACTGTTTACCCCTTCCTCCAAATCATTTATGAATAAGTTGAATAGGATTTGTCCTAGGACTGACCCTTGGGGAACACCACTAGTTACCCCTCTCCATTCTGAAAATTTACCATTTATTCCTACCCTTTGTTCCCTGTCTTTTAACCAGTACTCAGTCCATGAAAGGATCTTCCCTCTTATCCCGTGACATCTTAATTTACATAAGAGCCTTTGGTGAGGCACATTGTCAAAGGCTTTCTGGAAATCTAAGTACACTACGTCCACTGGATCCCCCTTGTCCACATGTTTGCTGACTCCTTCAAAGAACTCTAATAGATTAGTAAGACATGATTTCCCTGTATAGAAACCATGTTGACTTTTGCCCAACAATTTATGTTCTTCTATGTGCCATACACTTTTATTCTCTACTATTGTTTCAACTAATTTTCCTGGTACGGATGTGTAGGGGGCCTGGGTGGCCTCCCTCTGAGCCAGAGGGGAAAGAACCACTCTCTCAGCCCGAGTGGGCGGGGTCAGACCAAGCTGGCTCCACCCCCAGGAAGGAGAGGGGTGGGACAGGAAGTACAAAGGGTGGGGCTCCTGGCTCAGTCAGGGCAGCACCAGGGAGGGAGACAGATGCAGACCGCTGGCTGCTCCCTCCACACCCTGCTGCCAAGCCAGGGGAGGCCCTGGACCCAGGGAACCCTAGGCTACCGGAAGGACTGGGGTTTTCAGACCTGCCTGTTGCCAAGTACCCCGAGGGACTGCCGGAGCCCAGCAGTGACCTGTGCCAGGCCGAGGCGGACACCGAGGGGGAACTGGAGCTGCCAGTGGCCGAGTACCCCAGGGCACTGCTAGAGCCCAGCAGTGACCCTTGCCTGGCGGAGGCAGATGCCGAAGGGGAACCGGAGCTGCCCGCGGCAGATGACCCGGACTCCTGCTGGTGCCCACTTGCGTGTGAGGTGCACCCCAGACTCTTGCCGGCGCTCCCCTGCCGGAGGGGCGCGCCACAGACTCTTGCCGGCGCTCCCCTGCCGGAGGGGCACGCCACAGACTCTTGCCGGCGCTCCGCTGCCTGAGGGGCGCGTGACCGACACTTGCTGGCGCACCTCCCAACCCTAATTCCCCCTTGACTGGAGGGTGCGACCGAGGGCTTGCCGCGAGGGAGTAGCTCCTCGCCGCCTCCAGCGGCTGGGAGGACCTACCAACCCTTGTACAGGATGTTAGACTTACCGGTCTGTAGTTGCCGGGATCACCTCTAGAGCCCTTTTTAAATATTGGCGTTACATTAGCTATCTTCCAGTCATTGGATACAGAAGCCAATTTAAAAGACAGGTTACAAACCCTAGTTAATAGTTCCGCAGTTTCACATTTGAGTTCTTTCAGAACTCTTGGGTGAATGTCATCTGGTCCCGGTGACTTGTTAGAACTAAGTTTATCAATTAGTTCCAAAACCTCCTCTAGTGACACTTCAGTCTGTGACAATTCCTCAGATTTGTCACCTACAAAAGACGGCTCAGGTCTGGGAATCTCCCTAATGTCCTCAGCTGTGAAGACCAAAGCAAAGAATTCGTTTAGTTTCTCCGCAATGACCTTATCATCTTTAAGTGCTCCTTTTGTATCTCTATCATCCAGGGGCCCCACTGGTTGTTTAGCAGGCTTCCTGCTTCTGACGTATTTAAAAAACATTTTATTATTACCTTTTGAGTTTCTGGCTAGCTGTTCTTCAAACTCCATTTTGGCTTTTCTTATTACATTTTTACACTTAATTTGGCAGTGTTTATGCTCCTCTCTAGTTACCTCATTAGGATTTGACTTCCATTTTTTAAAAGATGCCTTTTTATCTCACTGCTTCTTTTACATGGTTTTTAAGCCATGGTGGCTCTTTTTTAGTTCTTTGACTTTGTTTTTTAATTTGGGGTATACATTTAAGTTGGGCCTCTATTATGGTGTCTTTGAAAAGTGTCTGTGAAGCTTGCAGGGATTTCACTTTAGTCACTTTACCTATTAATTTCCGTTTAACTAACCCTCTCATTTTTGCATAGTTCCCTTTTCTGAAATTAAACGCACAGTGTTGGGCTGCTGAGGTTTTGTTCCCACCACAGGAATGTTAAATGTTGTTATATTATGATATTATGATCACTATTTCCAAGCGGTCCTGTTATAGTTATCTCTTGGACCAGCTCTTGTGCTCCACTCAGGACTAAATCAAGAGTTGCCTCTCCCTTTGTGGGTTCCTGTACCAGCTGCTCTAAGAAGCAGTCATTTAAAGTATCGAGGAATTTTGTCTCTGCATTTCATCCTGAGGTGACATGTACCCAGTCAATATGGGGATAATTGAAATCCCTCATTATTACTGAGTTATTTATTTTGACAGCCTCTCTAATCTCCGTTAACATTTCATCGTCACTATCGCTGTCCTGATCAGTGGTCGATAATAGATCCCTATTGTTATATTCTTATTAGAGCATGGAATTACTATCCATAGAGATTCTATGGAACATGTGGATTCATTTAAGATTTTTAATTCATTTGATTCTACATTTTCTTTCACTTATAGTGCCACTCCCCCACGACCTGTTCTATCCTTCCGATATATTTTATACCCCGGAATGATTGTGTCCCATTGATTTGTCCTCGTTCCACCATGTTTCTGTGATGCCTATTATGACAATATCCTCCTTCAACACGAGGCACTCTAGTTCACCCATCTTATTATTTAGACTTCTAGCATTTGTGTACAAGCACTTTAAAAACTGGTCACTGTTTGTCTGCCTTTTTCTGATGTGTCAGATTCTTTATCTGGAAGTTCATCATCTGATCTGGCCTCTCCTTTATTCTTTACCATCCTTTCCTCCTGACTAAAACCTAGAGAATCTCTATCAGTAGACCCTCCTGTAAGAGAAGTCTCAATCTGATCCACGTGCTCCTCTGCAGCAATCGGTTTCCCCCCATCTCTTAGTTTAAAAACTGCTCTGCTACTTTTTTAATGTTAAGTGCCAGCAGTCTGGGTCCACTTCGGTTTAGGTGGAACCCATCCTTCCTATATAGGCTCCTCCCATCCCAAAAGCTTCCCCAGTTCCTAATAAATCTAAAACCCTCCTTTCTACACCATCGTCTCATCCACGCATTGAGACTCTGAAGCTCTGCCTGCCTAGCTGGCCTTGCTCATGGAATTGGAAGCATTTCTGAGAATGCCACCATAGAGGTCCTGGATTTCAATCTGTTTGCTAACAGCGTAAATGTGGCCTCCAAGACATCTCTCCTGCCCTTCCCTATGTCATTGGTACCTACATGTACCACAACCACCGGCTCCTCCCCAGCACTACTCATAAGTCTATCTAGATGCCTCGAGAGATCCGCAACCTTCGTGCCAGGCAGGCAAGTCACCATACAGTTCTCCCGGTCATCACAGACCCAGCTATGTATGTTTCTAATGATCAAATCTCCCATTACTAACAACTGCCTTTTTCTTATGACTGGAGTTCCCTCCTGCAGAGAGGTAACCTCAGTGCGAGAGGATACCCCAATACTACCTGGAAGGAGGGTCCCAGCTATGGGAAGTTTTCCCTCTTCTCACGTTGACTACTCTCCTTCCCTGAGCCTTCCATCCTCCTCAACAGCACAGGTGCTGTCTAACTGGAGGTGGGACAAATCTACAATGTCCCTGAAAACCTCATCAATATACTTCTCTGCCTCCATTAGCTCCTCCAGTTCCGCCACCCTGGCCTCCAAAGCCCATACACGGCCTCTGAGGGCCAGGAGCTCCTTGCACCGAATGCACACATACGCCGCCTGCTCAGAGGGCAGGTAATCATACATGCTACATTGAGTGCAATAAACTGGATAGCCCCCACTCTGCTGCTGGGCTTCTGCCTGCATTATCTTTTACAGCTACCTAGGCTAACTAACAACAAGGTTTTGTTTAAATCATAAAGTTTGGATTATAGTTCAAGTTAAAGGATTTACAGACTGACAATTATACCTCGCCCCCTTCACACTCCCCTTCTAAACTCCCTCTCGAAACTCCCTGTTAACAGCTGCTGTTCACAAGCTCCCTAGTCACTTGCTCACTGCTTTATATAGCCCTGGCCTTCCTGATTAGCCCCGCCCCCTGATTAAAGCTCAGCCACTGATCAGAGGCTTAAGGGTCGGTCAATGAACAGCGGCTTCTAGATGTTACAGCTTCCACCTGTCAGCCACAGCACATGGTCCTTCAAACAAACACACAGACAGACAGACACAAGCTCAGCACACAGCAAGTACCCCCAAACACACAAACAGTACAGACAGCCACTTACCCCAAGGGTCCTGTATTTGCTCCTCCTTCACTTGGAGATCTCCCTCTCGAAACTCCCTGTTAGCAAGCTCCTGTTCGCAAGCTTTTAGTGTAAGTAGAAGAGCTTTTAGTGTAAGTAGACAAGACAGATAAGATGGGAAAGGAAAGAGGCACAGAGAGGTGAGATGACTTGCCCAAAGTCATATAACCTGACAGTGGCAGAGCCAGGAATGGAACCAGCTCTCTTGTGACTGTCCAGTGCCTTACCCACTACACTATGGTGCCTCCCTAAACCCTTTATGGGATTCCAGAGTTGTTTTTTCAGGAAAGGCAGCCCTTTTGGTAGGGAGTGGGAGGGGAAATGAAAACGCATTGTTAAAAATAAATCCAAATTCACCAATCCATGGTATTTGTTCCGTTGTTGTCTGCTGCATGCTTGATTGCATCCTAGATGACAATTCAAATGCTGGACTGTTGAAATATGTGACATTTCAAATAGCTGAAACTATCAAGCCTGTAAGGTAACGCATCCACTAGTCTAAGGGTATGTCTACACTGCAATTAAAAAAAACCAAGGAGTCCTTGTGGCACCTTAGAGACTAACAAATTTATTTGGGCATAAGCTTTTGTGAGTTAAAACCCACTTCCTCAGGTGCATGGAGTGGAATATACAATAGAGAGGTATAAATACACAGTGTATGAAAAGATGGGAGTTGCCTTATCGAGTCGGGTGTCAGTGCTAACGAGCCAATTCATTTAAGGTGAAAGTGAGCTGTTCTCTACGGTTCACAAGAAGGGGTGGAAATCACTTATATAGTGCTAATGTTAACTTCTTGTTAATGGTTTGAAATGGGCCAGTGTAATCAAGGTGGCCCATTTCAAACAGTTAACAAGAAGGTGTGAGTATCAGCAGGGGGAAATTAGTTTTTGTAGTGACCCATTCACTCCCAGTTTTTATTCAGGCATAATTTGATGGTCTCCAATTAAGGGAGACAGGCCAGTTCTTGCTTACAGGCAGCCCCCCCAACCTGAAGCAAATACTCACCAGCAACTACATACCACGCAACAAAAACACTAACCCAGAAGCCAAACCCTGGTGCCAACTCTGTCCGCATATCTATTCAAGGGACACCATCAAGGACCTAACCACATCAGCCGCATCATCAGTGGCTTGTTCACCTGCACATCTATCGATGTGATACATGCCATCATGTGCAGCAATACCCCTCTGCCATATACATTGGCCAAACCGGACAGTCTCTACGCAAAAGAATAAAGGGATACAAATCTGACAAATGGACACAAATCTGACATCAAGAACCAGTAGAAGACATTAAAAACCCAGTAGAACACTTCAGTCTCCCATGACACTCGGTAACAGACTTAAAAGTGGCAATTCTTCAACAAAAATTCAAAAACAGACTGCATCAAGAAACTGCAGAACTGGAATTAAGTTGCAAACTGGACACAAATTAGTGATAAACATAGTGATAAACAAGTCCAATTGCTGACTTATCCACATTGAACAAGTGGATCACGGAGAAATATTAGACCTATAAAGCCAGCTTCCACAAAATCAAATTGTGGATCAAATTAGGCCTGAATAAGGACTAGTAGTGGATGGGTTACTACAAAAACTCATTTTTCCTGCTGATACTCACACCTTCACAGAGCTGTTTCATTGCAGTGTAGACTTTTGGGCTTGCGCTGGAGTCCAGGCCTGTTTTCCTCACTGTTACCTTTAGTATTGGTGTATTTGGCACAGAAACAGCTAAGTTCTTCTCTGTTATGGTTGTGTGTATTTCTGGATTTTGGAACCCCAGAGTAGCTGTTTTTATAGTTTTTTAGTTGCTGATACCTGTACAGTGAATTCTGGGAGTTGCTCATTATAGCGCTACTGTGCTCAAAGTCACAAAATTAGAGGTAGAGGAAAAGATACTTAACCTGAAGAAGGCACAGATATACCCACATGACATCTTGAACATTTTTATTTATTAAATGTTAGGACCAGAAGAGACCATTGTGATCAACTAAACTACAATCTCTGAGAAACTTGATATATTACAGTGGCAGTCTACGTATATGTGCTCTGAAATTTTTGTTGGCAAGAACGTATTTTGTGGAAGCTGGCTTTATAGGTCTAATATTTCTCCGTGATCCACTTGTTCAATGTAGATAAGTCAGCAGTTGGACTTGTTTATCACTATGTAGACTTTTATCACAACGAAGCCTTGCCAGCACATTTTACAGTTAAGAGTATCCCACATATTTTCAAAGGATTTTAGTTTTAGTGGGCTTTTCCCTCCCAACAGTGGTGGAACAAAATTGCCTCTTACTTGCTCAAGTAACGAAGGTAGTGAGCTTTACAATCACAAGGTTATTTCTCTGAATGAGTTCCTACTCCACCTTCAAGAAGCTCTATGGATCTATTGAGTATTGATCTTCTTTAGGTCACAGAGGAGTGTCTGTTGACTGGTTACACCTTATTCAGTATGACTTCTGCATTTTCACAAGTACACAGTAGTACAGATGCTGTATGGTATCTCTAGAGACCCAAATACTGCAATGCTAGAGTCCTTTTGAAACTCAGTGTTTAGAGTCAAGTAATGGTCCCCTTTACTTAGATGTACCGGAAGCCAAAAGTACAATACAGTTTCATCCTAGTTTCTCTTTTGCATAGCAAACTCATCTCTTAACCTCTTGAGCTCTCCGAATGACCATGTCAACAAATGAGTATCTGAAATTAGCTAAACGTCAAATATGCCTAGCAACTCGGGAAAAATTTATTTGTTATATAGAGTTGATACCTCCAGCAGTGAAGTATGTGGTAAATTGCTGGCAGTATTATGTTGGGTCCCACACTGTCTCTTCTTGAGGGTATGAGGGTTTCAGAGTGCCATTTCTTGCCCCTGAACAGAGTATTAACTGCCCCACTAGTATTCTAGAGGAGGGGAGTGGAGAAGGAGGGACATGGGCCCACCCTCTACTCTGGGTCACAGCCCAGGGGCCCTTAGGGATAGCAGTAAATCACTTGCCCTTCAGCTTGTGTGGCTTCCTGCCCTCCCTCTGCACAAGCCAGGTGGCCCTTTACCTAGAGTCTTGGTCTTCTTAATCCACTGCAGCACTTCTCCAAACTCTTCTCTGCTTCCCTCCAAACTGTTCTCTGCTCCAACATCAAACACTCTGTTTCAACTCCTTCAAACTACTCTCTGCTCGAATACCAATCCACTCTGCTTCAACTCCTTTCCTTGTCTGATTGAAGCAGGGTTTTTTTTATCAGGTGCCCTTATTGGCTCCAGGTGCTCCAACCAACCTATAGCAAACTTTCTTCCCTCAAATGGAGTAAGGCTCCCCTCTAATACTCTCCTACTGCCCTCTGGCCATGCTGTATCACATATAACCTCCCCTCCCCCGCTCAACACCGTGGCATTGGGCTACTTGGGATGAGAGGCAGTGCTGTTGTGATAGGCCATCAGCATTGCTGTGTTGGCTTCTGGCCCTGTTCTGTACTTGTAAATGGAAGGGTTGCAGGGATAGGAACCATCTAGTCACTCTTGTGTTCTTCTCCTTGTTTCTGTGTATCCACTGAAGCGGGGTGTGGTCTGTCATGAGGGTAAGCTGCCACCCCAGAAGGTAGTAGCGGAGGGTCTCCATAGGCCATTTTACCGCCAGACATTCCTTTTCAATGAAGGCATACTTTTGTTCCCTGGGGAGGAGTTTCTAGCTGAGGTACAAGATTGGGTGTTCCTCCTCCCCTGTCATCTGTGAAAGGACAGCTCCTAGCCCTACCTCAGAGGCATCCGTTTGTAGGACAAATTCCTTCTAAAGTCTGGGGCTATGAGTACTGAGACCTTAAATCTGTGAATGCTCCCTCCACGGTATCAGGCCACTTTACTATCTTGGGGCCCCGAGCCTTTATCAGGTCCATCGATGGCCCTGCTCTGCGGAGCAGGATACATAAGTCCTTCATTAATTTGCCCTGTGGCAAAATGGGGGATGAATCTCTGACAGAACCCTAGAAATGCTCTGACATGCTTTTTACGGACTGGTCGAGGCCAATCTTGTATTGCCTCCACTTTGTTCCATTTGGGTTTTACCAAGCCTCTCCCTACTACATACTCGAGGTATCTGGCCTCAGCTAGTCCTGTCATACACTTGAGAGGGTTGGCAGTGAGGCTGGCCTTTCTCAGGGCATCTAGTACCGCTTCTGTTTTTCCTAGGTGCGTTTCCCTATCAGGGCTATGGATGACTATGTCGTCTATATAGGCAGCAGCATGCTTCGCATGAGGTTGAAGCAATTTGTCCATAAGTCGTTGGAATGTTGCAGGGGCCCCATGGAGTCCGAAAGGGAGGACAGTGTATTGGAACAGGCCATCAGCTGTAGAGAAAGCAGTCTTGTCCTTGGCGTTCTTGGCCAGGGGAATTTGCCAGTATCCTTTGGTCAGGTCCAGAATGGTTAGGTATCAGGCCTTGCCTAGCTGATCGACTAGTTCGCCGACACGTGGTATCGGATAGATATCGAATTGGGATACTTCATTCAACTTCTGGAAGTCGTTGCAAAACCTCAGTTGCCATCAGGCCTGGGTACTAAGACGATAGGGCTGTGGGATTCTTCAGTAACCCCGAGTTCCAGCATCATCTTCACTTCTGTCCTAATTTCTTCTCCTTCAGCTTCTGGTATCCGATACGGTCTTATCGTCACTCTTACTCCGGACCTGGTGATGATATGATGTTGGACCAGTGACGTATGGCCCGGCTGTGTACAGAACATGTCTTGGTTCCGTTTGGATCATACCAGTGACCTCTGTTCGTTGTTCTGGGGCTAACTCGGGGGATATCCTCACCTGCCCCTGTCGGTTGTCCGTCTGGGGTTGAGCTGTTCGAATGACCAGGCACGTGTCTCGGCCATGTCAGGGCTTCAGTAAGTTTACATGGTAGATCTGTTCTGGTCTTCGGTGGTCTGGTTGTCTGACCTTATAGTCCACTTCCCCAGTGGCTTCCACTATCTCATATGGCCCATGCCAGCTGGCCAGGAGTTTGCTTTCTGCTGTTGACACTAGCACCATCACCCGTTCTCCAGGCTGAAATCTCCGTACATTCGCATGGCGGTTGTAATATGTCTGCTGGGTCTTTTGTGCTTTTTCCAAATGTTCTCATACTATAGGGGTTACTTGAGCTATTCGCCCTCTCATCTGTGTTATGTGCTCAATGACATTCTTTCCAGGGTTGGGTTGTTCTTCCCAGTCCTCCTTGGTGATATCTAATATTCCGTGTGGGTGGCATCCTTATAGTAGTTCAAAGGAAAGTAAACCGATGGACACCTGGGGGACTTTCCATATTGCAAATATTAGGTACAGTAGAACGGTATCCCAGTCTTTTCCATCCTATGCTACCACCTTCTGGATCATACCTTTTAAGAGTGAGGTTAAACTGCTTGACCAGGCCATCTGTTTGAAGATGGTAGACTGCGGTCAGTATGGCATGCATGCGGAGCAGGGTACATAAGTCCTTCATTATTTTTGACATGAAAGGGATTCATTGGTCAGTCAGGATCTCCTTAGGGATGCCCACTGGCAAAAACCTGGAATGGTTCTTTTGCTGTTGTCTTGGATGTGGGGTTTCTTAAAGGAATGGCTTCTGGATACTGTGTGGCATAGACAAGGATGACTAGTACCTTTCAGTGGCCCCAAGCTGATTTTTCCAGCGGGCCCACTAGGTTCATGGCTATCCTTTCGAAAGAGACTTCAATAATAGGCAAAGGTACTAATGGGATACTAATGGGGCTCTCCAGCTGCCCTCTGGCCATGCTGTATCACAAGTAGTTTAACTCTTATAAGCCTCTACGTGGTCACAAGTAGGTTTGATGCTAAAACCTCATTAAGATGAATGAGAGACTGAATTTGTAGCCAGATTGAAACAAATTACACAAGAAAGCAGATTTGAGGAGTTAAGCTTTCCTGTAAAGAAAAGACTTAGGCCATGGTTACACTGGCACTTTATAGCGCTATAAAGCCCCCACGAGCGCTATAACCTCCTCCCCGTCCACACTGGCAAGGCACGTAGAGCGCTATAACTGCTGAGTTATAGCGCTATTGTTAATCCACCTCTGCATGGGGAATAAGGGCTGTAGCGCAACTGCTGTAGCGCTACAGCAAGGATGTGGACACCCACTGCGCTACAAGTAATCTCTGGAGATGCCTAGAGCCATTTAAGGCAATTGACGTCTCTTCCCTTTGTTTTCAACTCGGCTGGAGGAATGCGGAAGTACCTCTTTAGAGTTTCTTTCTTAACTCGGCAGATAAGCAATGCAAATGTTTAAGGAGGGAGCCTGTGTGAAAACAAAGCCTTCTGTGAACGGAGGCTCACTGACAGGCTTTCAGAAAAACGGAAAAACCAGTGTCTCTCCCTCCGCATACACACAACGCGTCCCCCCTCACCCCCCTCGTTTAAAAAGCACGTTGCACCCAGCTGAATGCTGGGATACCTGCCCTAATGCGCTGCTCTTAATGCTGCATTAAGTGCCCCAAATGTGGCCATGCTATACCGCAGGAGCATCTGAGTGTGGACATACAATAGCGCTATACATATTACTGTATAAGGGGACCGCTATAACCTATAGCGCTATAATCTTGTAAGTGTAACCATACCCTTAGACCAGGTCTACACTTAAGAATTAAAAGGCATTAGGTGCCTTGCTCAGGGTTGTGAAAAATTTTGCTCCCTGAGCATTGTAGTTAAGTTTACCTAACCTCTGGTGTAGACACAGAAGAATTATTTTCTTGATCTACCAAACAAGCCCTCGAAAGGGGGATTAACTCTGTTGATAGATTAACCCTTTCCATTGATGTAAGAAACATCTACAGTACTATAGCTGCTGTAGTGTAAACAACTCTTAAAACCGCTCTAATTTTTTAATAAAACATTCTGAAAAAAACAGCACAGTTTATGGGTCTAATTCACAAATGTCTGTTGAGTGCTATTACATATCTCTTCTAGATTTGAGGAAACTGGAGTTAAAAAAACCACAGTGCATATTATTAAGTTGCAGTTACATATCATTAAAGTATTTAAAGAGAAATCATGTTAAAGCTAAAATAGTATAAATACAACACAAATCTGTAAAGACATTTTATAGTGGTTATTAGAATGATTTTGTATTTTAAACATTCACAAGTTTATTGCATCCAGGAATATAACTTTAATATTAAATGAGAATTTTAGAGCTACTACAACTTTGAGTGAAATAATGTAGATTTTTTTTTTGTTACTTAAGAGAATGTTTGTTTTTAAACAGTCCATTTTAAATTGTGTAAGGAAACAAATAAGTTTTGGGTGTTTTTATTCATTTGAAAAATATTATATCATACTTTGAGATCTATGGATGGAAGTCCCTCTAGAAATGCAGAGTATCTTCCCTTCCTGTGAGATAGATGGCATTAGTCTCGTTTCACAGTTGAAGAAACTGGGGCCTATGGGAAAAATGTGATTTGTCCCTGAAGTCACAGGTCTGAAAATGAAAATAGAATTCTGGCTTCTAATTCTTTGCTTTAATAACTAGACTATGCTCCCTCTCTATTTTGCCAGAGTTCAGTGTGGTTATGGGAGTGTCCTGGCATACAGCAGTGCATACATATTTAATTTCAGCAGGCATATAATTTTATACTCCACGTAAGGCATGCTAATTTAAGTGTGCCACAGCGGCAGTTCAGTTATAAATGTAGTTAAAAAGGAATGCTTGGGAAAGATGACTGATGGAAAAACTGATTCTCTTTACCTTTTTATTTAAATAAAAATTATTTAAGAAAAATTAAACTTGAATGTAGTGCTGGCCAGCGGTACCAGGCCACAGCAGTGGAAGCTAAAGAGCTTCTTATTTTAGCCATAAAATAGATACAGTAGCACTGGCAATTCAGGTTTCCCCACACTTTTTTTTGGAAGGCTCGTCTGCAGAAAAGTGAGTCACTTAGTTCTGTTGGCCATTTAACATTCAATCTTTGCACTATTGGCCCACATTTTTAAGGTACTATTTGTCAAGTATTTGAGGACATTGGTACTTCAGGAAATGGACTGAGATCACCAACTCACTTCTCATAGAGCCACTTAACAGATATCTAATGGTAATGATTTTCAGTCACTGTTTACCTGGAACAAACTCACACTAATAACTAAGAAGGTAGAAGGTTCTTAGCTTTTAACAGTATCATTCATCCATTTCCTGGTGATTCCTCTAATTCAGGGATTCTCAAACTTCATTGCACTGGACCCCCTTCTCCCCCAACGGGTCATGTAGCAATTTTTATTGTCAGAAGGGGGCAAAGCACAAGCCCCACCATGCTAGACCAGGGGGAGGGAGAATACCCAGCCACCGCCACCCAGGATGGGCAGGTGGTTGCGGGGGGGACAAAGCCCAGGGACTTCAGCCCCAGGCGGGAGGCCTGTAACCTGAGCCCTGTGTGACAGGTTCGGTCACAGAGACCTACTTGGGACTGTCACCTGACATGCTGAATTTACCTCTGAGCCTGTTTTTCTTGCCAGCTTGGGACTCCCAAACCCTACCTTGTTGAGCCAGATACGCTAGCCTGCTGCAACACAGACCCAGGTCTGGTTCACGCCCCAAAAGCGACAGACTTTAACCAAAAACTGCTCAGGAGGTCACCTATCTATAACACCCAGACACCCAGCTCCCAATGGGATCTAAACCCAAATAAATCGGTTTTACTCTGTAAAAAGCCTATGCTGGGTAAACTCATAAATTGTCCGATTTCTGTAACACTGATAGAGAGACCTGCCCAGATATTTGCTCCCCCAGAAATTAATCACTTTCTCTGGGTTCGTTGATAAAAGTGATTTTAGTAAGTATAAAAAGTAGGATTTAAGTGGTTGCAAATAATAACAGACCGAACAAAGTAAGTGACCAAGCAAAATAAAGCAAAAACACGCAAGTCTAAGCCTAATACATTAAGAAGCTGAATACAGGCAAAAATCTCACCCTCAGAAATGTTCCAATAAGCTTCTTTCACAGACTAGTCTTCTTCCTAGTCTGGGCCCATTCCTACAGTCCTTGTTAGTTCCAGCAGACATCTTAGTTGAAAAGCAGGGGTTTTCTTATGACTGGCAGCCCCCTTTGTTCTGTTCCACCCCATTTTATAGCTTTGGCACAAGGCAGGAATCTTTTGTCCCTCTGGGTCCCCACCCCTTCTTCTAAATGGAAAAGCACCAGGTTTAAGATGGATTTCAGTATCAGGTGACATAATCACATGTCCTGTGAGATCCCAGCCTCCATTCTTCCTTGGTTGGCCTATACCTGCACAGGAAGGTTTGTAAGTAAACAGAGCCATTTACAGCCAGTTGTCCTAGTCAATGGGAGCCATAAAGATTCTAAACCACCATTAAGGGCCCACACTTTGCATAATTACAATAGGACCTCAGAGTTATACTTCATATTTCTAGCTTCAGATACAAGAATGATACATACATACAAATAGCAGGAATATATTGAGTAGGTTATAACCTTGGTTATGATACCTTACAAGAGATCTTTTTCATAAAGCATATTCCATTTATATCATATTCACACTCATAAGCATGTTTCCATAAAACACATGGAGTGCGTCACACCCTGCCAGCCAGTGCTGAAGCCTTTGGGGTTTGGCCCTGAGTGATGGGGCTCTGGCTTCAGCTTCAGCCCTAGGTCCCAGCAAGACTAACGCCAGCTTTGGTGACCCCATTATAATGAGCTGGAGGCCAGTTCAGCCTCTGGATACAGAGGCGGCTTTACTGATTTATAGACTTTTTCCATGATAAGAGGTAGACCGTGGAGAAAGTGTGAAGACATATTTCAACTATTACTGTCAATTAATTGCAGTTAACTTGTGTGATTAACTCAAAAAATTAATTGGGATTAATCACAGTTTTAATAGCACTGGTAATAATAGACTATTGATTGAATTTATTAAATATTTTGGGATGTTTGTACATTTTCAAATATATCAATTTCAGTTACAACACAGAACTCAAAGTGTACAGTGCTTACTTTATATTATTTTTATTACAAATAATTGCACTTCATTCAAAAACAAAACAATGTAAAACTTAGCCAATCGCTAAGACAAGTTTGTTTACATTTACAGGAGATAATGCTGCCCGCTTATTTACAGCGTTGCAAGGTATTTATGTGCTAGATATGCAAAAAAAATTTATGCCCCTTCATGCTTCAGCCACCAATCCAGAGAACGTGCAAACATATGAATCTTTAATGCATCTGGCATGTAAATATCTTGCAACACTGGCTACAACAATGCTATGTGAATGCCTGTTCTCACTTTCAGGTGACATTATAAACAGGAAGCAGGCAGTATTGTCTCCCACAAATGTAAACAAACTTGTTTGAGCTGTTGGCTGAACAAGGAGTAGGACTGAGTAGACTTGTAGGCTCTAAAGTTGTACATTGTTTTATTTTTGAGTGCAGTTATTTTTTTGTGCATAATTCCACATTTGTAAGTTCAGCTCTCATGATAAAGAGATTGCACTACAGTACTGGTATTAGGTGAACTGAAATATTATTTTTTGCAGTGCAAATATTTGTAAAATATATATATATATATATATATATATATATATATATATAAAGTGAGGACTGTACACTTTGTATTCTGTGTTGTAACTGAAATCAGTATATTTGAAAACATAGAAAACATCCCAAAATATTTAAATGTCATGTTCTGTTTTTGTTTAACAGCACAATTAATCATGATTATTTTTTTAATCACTTGTCAGTCCTACTTTCAACACAAAAAAACATTAATAGTAACAGGCTGCATGCTAGAATGTTTGCAGTCAAGGGGCAAAACCTGCAGATGATATCCTAAACAATTGTGCACGGGTATCTGAAACTAAATAACTTTGTATGATCCTTCAGAATCCTAACTGAGAGCTTGTCTTTACTGCCTTGTATGGTGACAGGTTTCAGAGTAGTAGCTGTGTTAGTCTGTATAGTTTCCTATACTGGAAACCTACTGACTGCTATATTTACCTACATGCCTCCAGCTTCCATCCAGGATGCACCACACAATCCATTGTCTATAGCCAAGTTCTAAGATACAACCACATTTGCTCCAATCCCGCAGACAAACACCTACAAGATCTCCTTCCAGCATTCTTAAAACTACAATACCTACCTCCTGAAGTGAAGAAACAGATTGATAGAGCCAGAAAAATACCCAGAAGTCACTTACTACAGGACAGGCCCGCCAAAGAAAGTAACACCACTAGCTGTCACCTTCTGTCCCCAACTAAAACCTCATCATGAAAGATCTACAACCTATCCTGAAGAACGATCCCTCACTCTCGCAGATCTTGGGAGACAGACTAGTCCTCGCTCACAGACGGCCCTCCAACCTGAAGCAAATACTCGCCAGCAACCATATACCACACAACAAATATACTAACCCAGGAACCTATACTTGCAACAGAGCCCAGTGCCAACTCTGTCTACATATTTATGCAAGTGACGCCATCATAGGACCTAATTACATCACAGGCTCATTCACCTGCACATCTATCAATGTGATATATGCCATCATGTGCCAGCAATGTCCCTCTGCCATGTACATTGGCCAAACTGGACAGACTCTCTGCGAAAGAATAAATGGACAGGAATCTGACATCAGAAATCATAACATTCAAAAACCAGTAGGAGAATACTTTAATCTTTATGGTCACTCAGTAACAGACTTAAAAATGGCAATTCTTCAACAAAAAAATTCAAGAACAGACTCCATCTAGAAACTGCTGAACTGGAATTAATTTGCAAACTGAATACCATTAAATTAGGCTTAAATAAAGACTGGGGGGTGGCCGGGTCATTTCACAAACTACAACTTCCCTATGTTAAGTATTCCCCTACTGTTACTCACACCTTCTTGTCAACTGTTTGAAATGGGCCATCACGATTATCACTACAAAAGTGTTTTTTTCTCCTGCTGATAATAGTTCACCTTAATTGATTAGCCAGTTAAAGTTGGAAAGGCAAGCTCCACCCTTTTCTTGTTCTCAGTATGTGTGTGTGTATATATCTTCCAAGGGTATGTTCCACTCTATGCATCTGATGAAGTGGGTTCTAGCCCACGAAAGCTTATGCCCAAATAAATTTGTTAATCTCTAAGGTGCCACAAGTACTTCTCGTTCTTGTCTTCACTGTAATTTTAGCTTCAGGTATAACTTCCCTCTAACAAGACTCCTGCTCTCTCACACAGATCTCTATCTCGAGTTCAGTGGTGCTTGAAACTCGAGCTAGCTGGCCTTTTGAGAGGTGTAGCTAGAATCTCCAGTGCTGCTGATACTTCATCTGCAGATTACAGTTTGAGTTAATGCATCTCATTAGTAACTAATCTAATCACTGTTTTGTGGCTCAAGTTGTGTTTTGCATCTTGGCTGCTCCTTTGAACTGTGCTAGCTCAAGCAGAATAACTTGACATAACTGTTGTAGTGAAGACAAGCCCTGAATGTGTAGAATGGTGGCTGATGAAATTCCGTGCTGACTAATTCCATGATCTTGGTGATTCCGTAGGCCTTTGTAATACAAATAATTTGCTGTTTGTGTTCTGTATAAATGACATTGTGGGATTCCATATTTGTTTCCAGTGATTTGATCAATTATGAACATTTAAGATGCTTTTTTACCTGTTTGAGGCCCGGAAACTCTACCTGAGATCTGAAAGTTATATTCTTTCTGGCTCATATGCTATCACCAATAATAAAAAATCCGAAGGTTAAAATCTATCTTTATTTACATCTGTTGTTTTACTGATTTGCATGATATTCAGGGGGCACAATATGGTTGAGTAATTGGAATTTGGTTACCAAATCTGATGATGCATGAGCTAGAATAGGTTCAAACTCACGCTCTCATAGAGGTATTGGCTCGGCAGTGCAATGCTGGGGGTGGGGAAGTGGAAAAGAGGTGACAGAATTTACTTTTGTGATTAAACAGGTAAGACCTACTTTATGATATGAACCTATGACAGGAATCTGATCTGTGGAGGGGAAAGGTACTCTTTTCAGGTGGTCAGTTTTCTTACACTATTGCACTTTACAATTATTTAGTGTCTTTTAAAAAGGTTAGTTCTTAAAAAGCCAAACCTTACATGTTCTTAGACTTAATTCATAAATGTGTTCTTTGCTAGATTCGTAAGAACTTGATAAAAATTTAGGACAGTTTGAAAATCATAGAATATCAGGGTTGGAAGGGACCTCAGGAGGTTATCTAGTCCAACCCCCTGCTCAAAGCAGGATCAATCCCCAACTAAATCAACCCAGCCAGGGCTTTTTCAAGCCTGACCTTAAAAACCTCTAAGGAAGGAGATTCCACCAGCTCCCTAGGTAACCCATTCCAGTGCTTCACTATCCTCCTAGTGAAAAAGGTTTTCCTAATATCCAACCTAAAATAACTTATTGAGCATGCACAGTACAATGTTTTCCTTACTAGGTAAACTCTGTCTAACTTTCTGAGTTTAGGGGAAAAGTGTTCTCAGGAAAACAAGGGCTCCCCACAGTGCAGCACCAAATTAATATTAAGAATCAGAGGGGTAGCCATGTTAGTCTGGAATTGCAGAAGTGACAAAGAGTCCTGTGGCACCTTAAAGACTAACTAAAGTTTTAGAGCATAAGCTTTCGTGGGCTAGTACCCACTTCGTCGGATGCATGCAGTGGAAGTATCCAGGGGCAGGTATAAATAGGTAGGCAAGAGCCAGGTGGGAGATAACAGGG
>ML677407.1:1168019-1197395 GCA_007922305.1 Dermatemys mawii
TCTTGCCTACCTATTTATACCTGCCCCTGGATACTTCCACTGCATGCATCCGACGAAGTGGGTACTAGCCCACGAAAGCTTATGCTCTAAAACTTTAGTGTTTAAGGTGCCACAAGACTCTTTGTCACTTCTGCAAATTAATATTACTTTGCTTTCTATGTTTTCCTTTTGTAGTGGTGTCCATAACAATTTTGTTTAGTATAGCCTTCCTGCATTAACAGACAGTGGAGAACTATGTGCTTGCACACACATGCAAAGCATCCTCAAACTGAGAGAAGAGACGGAAAAGCAGAATGTGACTTAATGTTCTGAATGGAGAATGATCTAAAATTGTAAATGTTTTAAGTGCTAACATATTACATGGACATATGCTCTATAAATATCTTAAACAAAATAGAATTTAAAAATTAAAGTTAGTAGTAGCACAGACCAAAGTAAATAAAAGATGCACTCTGATGAATTCTGGAATAAATATATTTTTTGAACAGGGATATTGGCGTTGAGGTTTGGAGGAGAGCATTGAGCTGTACAGTAGTGGAAGCTTGAGCTTACGTGTCTAGGATACTCCCAAGGGAAAAGCTACTTTAGTTAGTTATTGTTTTGGGATAAAGTTCTGTTAAAACTTCAACTGGAGCAGCTTCTTTGAAAATGTGATTAACACTCGTTTCTGCATCATTTCATCGCACACAATGTGGATCTTAATATCACCAAAGCTATGTGCTATTTAATATTTATTAAACAAGTAATTGTAACTGAAAGATATATTTGGTTTTAAACATTTTTATTCTGTTTTTTTGTTGTAAATGCTTACTACGAGAGACTTTTTCTTATCATCTAATGGAAAACACAAAAATACTCTCAAATGCTTATTTAATTGTTGTCAAACTGCATATGAAAATATGTAATTTAAAAAGTAATATCCTGAAGTGAGGGACATGATCATTCACTTCTATTCGGCATTGGTGAGGCCTCATCTGGAGTACTGTGTCCAGTTTTGGGACCCACTCCACAAGAAGGGTGTGGAAAAATTGGAAAGAGTCCAGTGGAGAGCAACAAAAATGATTAGGAGGTTGAAGCACATGAGTTACGAAGAGAGGCTGAAGGAACTGAGATTGTTTAGTCTGCAGAGGAGAAGAATGAAGGGAGATTTGATATCTGCTTTCAGCTACCTGAAAAGGCGTTCCAAAGAGGATGGATCTAGACTGTTCTCAGTAGTAGCAGATGACATAACAAGGAGTAATGGTCTCAAGTTGCAGCGGGGAAGGTTTAGGTTGGATATTAGGAAAAACATTTTTAACTAGGAGGGTGGTGAAGCACTGGAATGGGTTACCTAGGGAGGTGATGGAATCTACTTCCTTAGAGGTTTTTAAGGTCAGGCTTGACAAAGCCCTGGCTAGGATGATTTAGTTGGGGATTGATCCTGCTTTGAGCAGGGGGTTGGAGTAGATGACCTCCTGAAGTCCCTTCCAAGCCTGATATTCTGTGATTCTATATGACAACCCTTAATAAGGTCCACAATGTGTCCTCAGAATTAGAGATTAATTTGACTGGAGTGGCATACAAAAACAGGTTGTTGAATTTATTTTATTTTCGCATTCAGAACTCTGAATCATATGAACGTCTAAGTAGGCATTGTATGGGAGATGTGTGATATGTCCAAGCATAGAAATCTATCTGTGGACTGCAGGGACCTCTGTATTAGTCCATTTTCTCAATATACCTTTTTTTCTAAGCTAAGGATACAAGTTACACTCCTTAATTTGGGAGATGGTATAGTGAACAAAGTATACACAACAGGGGAGATGATAATATATTAATCCAATGATCTGGTTTGCAAGTTATTTAAACAAAATATCTACATTCCAGAATTCTAGTAGCAGTGGTGAAAAAGGACCCCAGCTGGTATTTTACATTTGTGACATAACTGAATCTCAAATACCCAGTTGGAAATATCGAGCTAGTGTATGGTGTGTCACTCACCTCTGTACTTTGGCCACTAAAACTCACTCTTCCTAAAACATTCTGTCCAGATGTCAGGTATCAATTTGAAATAAGTAAGAAGCCTAACAGATCTCAACCAAGGCAAAGGCAAACATACAGAATTATGAAAAGATTTTAAATGAGTGACTTGATTTGTCATGATTGCTTGATAACTCTAGTTAGTAGATTGTGTCTTAGAGACCTAAGTTCTCCTTTGATATACTTGCCAATAGAGGGTCAAATCCTGATGCCATTGAAGTAAAGGGAAATTTTTCCATTGACTTCAGTGCAAGCAGGATTATTCTCTAGGTATTTGAGTTATAGGTGAAAGTAATTGAGCTCAGATTTTTCCATTAGTTGTTGAAGCATCATTAATCCTTTGTCTTTCATGACATAAATCAAAAATGTTCAATTCTTCACAAGGTCAGAATTGTAGCAGCATTTTTGATCTGGTTTGGTCAGGTGCAGTGGCTGCCAGTACATCTCTGGTATCTGTATATTAAAAAAAGCAATATCCTTCCCCACATTCTAGGGCTGTCATAAAGTCTCACAAGTTGCTTATTTGTATTCAGTATTTGATTAAGGCTGCTAGTTATAATTGGTATTTGAATACCAAAAAGTGGTTTAGCTATTTTATTCTGAGTTATGATCAGATTCAAAACAGCATTTTCTAGGACTAGCTTTACCAGAAGGTTGCTCACATCACTAAAAGAATTTTATTTTAAGGGTAGCTGATCTATCACAGTCCATTCCCACAATCCTTTTGAGCTGTTGCTGCCTCCTTAGGCTTCTGGCAAGTTTCCCAGGCAACAAGTAGCCAGCATGAGGGTAGTTTGTAAGGCTGTCATGTGAATAAAAAAATTAATTGTGATTGATTGCATTGTTAAACAATAATAGAATACTATTTAAATATTTTTGGATGTTTTCTACATTTTCAAATATATTGATTTCATTTACAACACAGAATTCAAAGTGTACAGTGCTCACTTTATATTTATTTTTGATTACAAGTATTTGCACCGTAAAAAAACAAAAGAAATAGTATTTTTAATTCACCTAATACAAGTACTGAAGTACAATCTCTTTATCATGAAAGTTGAACTTACAAATGTAGAATTATGTACAAAAAAACCTCAAAAAGTAAATAAAAATAAAATATAAAATTTTAAACCCTGCAAGTCCACTCAGTCCTACTTCTTGTTCAGCCAATCGCTCAGACAAGCAAGTTTGTTTACGTTTGCAGGAGATAATGCTGCCCGCTTCTTGTTTACCATGTCACCTGAAAGTGAGAACAAGCATTCACATGGCACTGTTGTAGCCAGTGTTGCAAGATATTTATGTCAGATGCGCTAAAGATTCATATGTCCCTTCACTTCAACCACCATTCCAAGGGACATGCGTTCATGCTGATGATGGGTTCTGCTTGATAATAATCCAATAAGGATCGACATTTTCATTTTCATTATCTGAGTCAGATGCAGCAGAAGGTTGATTTTTTTTTTGTTGTTGTTGTGCTTTGGGTTCTATAGTTTCTACATCGGAGTGTTGCTCTTTTAAGACTTCTGAAAGCATGCTCCATACTTTGTCCCTCTCAGGCACTTTGGATTCTTAAATCTTGGGTTGAGTGTTATATCTATCTTTAGAAATCTCACATTGGTACCTTTTGTATTTTGTCAAATCTGCAGTGAAAGTGTTCTTAAAATGAACAACACGTGCTGGGTTGTCATCTGAGTCCACTGTAACATGAGATATATGGCAGAATGCAATAAATGCAGCGGGAGACATACAATTCTCCCCAACATGTTCAGTCACAAATTTAATTAATGCTTTTTTTTTTTTTTTTTAATGAGCATCATCAGCATGGAAGCATGTCCTCTGGAATGGTGGCTGAAGCATGAAAGGGCATACAAATATTTAGCATGTCTGGCATGTAGATACCTTGCAATGCAGGCTATAAAAGTGCCATGCAAATGCCTGTTCTCACTTTCTAGTGACATAGTAAATAAGACGAGGGCAGCTTTATATCCTGTTAATGTAAACAAACTTGTTTTAGCGATTGACTGAACAGGAAGTAGGACTGAATGGACTTGTAGACTCTGAAGTTTTATATTCTTTTGTTTTTGAGTGCAGTTATGTGTTAGGCAAAAAGATTCTTTTCCCCAAGAATCAGACAAGCACAGACTACTGAAGGGGGTTTATTTATGGTACTGGGAAGACTGAAAAAAGCTTTGAAAATATGGTGCCATAGTGGCTAATTATATGCATTGTCTTAGCAATTTATTTATATTTATTCATACGGAGACAGGCATTGTTACAAATCAAGAGAGAACACTGAACAAAGATAAAAATAGGAACAGTATGTTCATATGAAGGTCATTCTGATTGCATAAGTATCTATGGCTACCTTGTGGGGGAAAGAGGTGGGGTGGGGGATGGATAGGGGTGAGTGCTTACAGATATCCCGTGGGCTATGAAGAGTGGGTTCGTTTTGTTCGAAGAGCTGAGTTATTGGGCAGGCATTTAACCATATAAGTTTATCACTTTTTTACAGTTGTCAGTGCCTTTGGGCTACTGAAGCATGCCTGCTTGATCTGCAGTTTCTGTATTAGCTGTTCACTAAATTTTAACTCTTGCCTGACATATGTAACACAAAATGTACATTTTAAATGATGTAATTTCACAACAAAGATTGCACTACATACTTGTATGAGGTCAATTGAAAAATATTATTTCTTTTGTTTATAATTTTTACAGTCTAAATATATACAATTCGATTTCAATTACAGCACAGAATACAATTTATATGAAAATGAAGAAAATCATCCAAAATATGTAATATATTTCAATTGGAATTCTGTTGTTTAACAATGCTACTAAAACTGCGATAAATCATCATTAATGTTTTTGAGTTAATTGTGTGAGTTAATTGCATTTAATCAATAACCGTAATAATTTGTTAAGGCTATGGAGGTTAACATCCAGGTCTGGAGGGAGGTTTAAATATGTTGTGTTTGTACTTTGTTTAGGTTAGAAACAGGTTGTTTTCTTTGACTCATTGGGGAAAAGAATACTTTTGAAAGAGAAAATATTGATAAATAATATTTAAGTAATAATAGGTGTCTAACAAATACACAGCCCAAAATAATTGAAATCTGCCCCCAAAATAGGTGGGAGAAACGTAACATGACGTTTCTTTTGCTTGTTCCTTAGACTGCTAAATTACACAACACTCAGTGGGCGAGCTATCACTGATACTAATTTATCACACAGAGGTATGTTCTCTGAATTCCACATGTGCTCTGGAAGACTGCTGGTGAGACATCTCTTTTCCATGAAAACTGTTCTACCTGCTATCAGTTGTGTGGAATCAAAAGTATTCCTGTTTGTCATGAGTTTGCTGTCTGATTTAGAATAAGATCATTTTGGAGATTACAGATTGGGCACTTCATAAAGGAAATATAAATATGAAAATCCATTTACTGATTTACCAGGCAATGGAAAATGTACCAGTGTGCTTCCATTCGGAAGTAGAATTGCAGGTTGTATTCATTACGTATTCCATTTAGTAAGCAAAACAAAAAAGACGAAAATGAAAAAAGAGGTAGCTCCATAGAAAGTTTATTGATCTTCCAGTTTTGGTACAAAATTGGTGCCAGATTTATTACCACTGAATATTTTTGTGCAGGAGCAATGCTTTTCTATGAGATCTCAACTTTTAAGAGTTCCCATTTGACTCCAGATTCCTGGATAGTAATCTGTATTGTCAGGGAGGCAGGACTGTAGAGATAAGTGTAACTAAATGCATCATCCTTCCGTTAATGCGATGGGGAATTTGCTCAAAAGGTAGTGTAGCCAGTGGATGTATTATTTTCTCCCAAAGTCCCTTTATCCTGGGGCGCGCCCTTTAAGGAGGTTTTCTGAAGCAGCAGCAAGTAGAGAATTGAGGGTGGAAGGGGTTGGAGTGGTGCAGGGCCAGGAGGGAATGTGATGGCACAGGGTCCACAGCATAGATTGTCATGGCTTCTGGACTAAACTCCTTGCCTGTTCTTGATGGACCAATGCCTCATGGAGTCTTCCTCCCATTTGGCCCATTTTCTAAGATTTGTTATTTTTACAGGAAAATCATAAGGGCCCGATCATCTAAGTCTAATCAGAATTATTTCTAGAATTCTGATTTTACTCTGTGATCCTGATTCTGTTTCCTTTAGGAACATTAACTTTATTATTACAAGTAAATAATTGTGTCAAAAGCTGAAGCACCATCCTTTGATCTACCTGCCACTTTATTTTTCTTTTACAGAAATCTTTATGAACTTCTATAATAATTCTGTAATGCCAGTTGTAGTAGACTGTCGGCAGAGCATAGAGAATGTGACAATTTCAGAACTGGATGTGTGCTATAATGAGGAATTCCTATTGAAATGTTTGTGACCTTTAAAGAATCTAGTATGCATTCATATATAGTTTCCTGGACTATCAAAATTCCAAACACATTATACAACGTGTTTAAGAGAACTTGCCTGGTGTAGCTCTTACGTAGGCATTACTGATATGAAATTGATAGTATAAAATCTAGTTTTTAAATTTACAAAATCAAAAGACTTAGGAGTTTTGTCATATTGTGGGGTTGTATCTTGGCAGATGAACTGGAAATGGGTAAATGCAACAAACAACTTGAAAAACTAAATCAAATTCTCCCAGGCAAAATTTTCCCACAGGACTTAAAACAAAGAATAATGAAGTACTTTGTTAGGCCCCAAGCTTTTGTAACTCATTTGCATCAACACATTACTTAATACTACTCTTTGTTAATGCAACATTCTTTGATACATTTTATATTTAAAGGGGACACAGTCAACTTAAAGATCACATTGCTATCTGAATTTTTACTTAGTACTGTTGCTAGTAACTCCAGGACTACTGTAATTGAAAGACAGAAGAAATATTTTTCTACGTGTTTTTCATTTTTAGCAGTTTGATAGTACTTTATATAATTTACAGATTTTGTTTCCCTGTATAGTCTCTTACGTTGGTCACTTTTCCCACATGCGTGAGAGTCTTTCACACAAGGTGCGGAGAGGGAGAGAAGTATTTGGGAAATAGGAAAAAAGAAAATTGCTTGTAAAAAAGATGGGGGAACTCAGAAGGCGGGTTTAGTACCTGAACATTTTTCACATTTTTGGTTTTAAATTGACTAGATTTCAGTACGATAGTGCCTTCTAAGCTTTGGAGAAGGATTCCTACAGTAGGGCAAACTTAAAAATGAAAACATTCAAACAACATGATTCTTTACCTATAATCTTCTGTATTCTGCCTTACTATAATTAGTAATTACATTTGAATTTAGCAGTTTTTAAATAGAAGTTAATAACTTCCTATTACGTATTCAGTCTACTGATCAAGACATTGAGAGAAGAGGCATAAGAAACCAGATAATTTAACAATTCTTCAAATTATTTATTTAGAAAAAATTGTTTATATGCAGAATGTACTGAATAAATAAAATTGACCAATGTATTAAAATGGTAGTAAACATATATGTTTTTGAAGAAGTTTTCCATTCCAATATTCTGTCTTCGACAGTAGTCAATGCCAGCTGCCCCAGAGTGAATGAACAGAACAGGTAACCATCAAGTGATCCATTTCCTGCTACGCATTCACAACTTCTGGCAAACAGAAGCTAGGGACACTATCCCTGCCCTTCCAGGCTAATAGACATTGATGGACCTATCCTCCATGAATTTATCTAGTTCTTTTTTGAACCCTGTTATAATCTTGGCCTTTACAGCATCCTCTGGCAAAGAGTTCCACAGATTGACTGTGCATTGTGTGAAGAAATACTTTCTTTTGTTTGTTTTTAACCAAAATCATATGAACATCCAGAGATTTGACTCATTCAAATATACGCAATCTATTTTGAGCAACACAAATTCCTTTAGGGTACACAACTGGAAAAATCTTACTACCAAGACTAAGTTAACATCCTTTATCAAGGGCATATTGGACATTCTCCTTCACAGTACCAGAATTACATGCTGAAATCTAGACTGAAGGAAAAACTGAGCATTATCACTGAGTCTTGAACATAAATATTAATAAACAGGGAAAAATTCGATTTTTTTCTAGAAAACACCTTTTTATGCAGGGTGGCAGCTGTGGTTTGAGTTTTCATTTCTCATTTAGTTTGTACAGCAGTGTTTTTTTACAGTGATAGCACAGCGATTTGCTGCCAAAATTTGAACAAAGTGCTTCCTCAAAAATATTCCACCTCATTCATTCATTAATTTTCCATGGTAAAATACATTCCTGTCTCATCCAAAAATCCATTAGTTCCATACTCTTCCTCCTTATCTTGTTAAATAAAAATGTATGTGTTCCATATTTTCCTCTCTCCCAAAACTAATCATTCTCTAATTGTCTCCCCTCCCTCAAGGTACAAGTATTTCTTGCCCTGCCTCATTTGTCCCTTATTCCTCCATCTCATATAGGTTCCTTTAGGTGGCTCCTCTACCTGGCTACCGTCCATCAGCATTGATGGTGACAGATGTTTTGTACTGTGGCCTCTGCTGACAACAGTGGTGGTAGGCAGGTAGTCCCAGTATCTGGTTTTGAGGTGGTTGGTTGGTTGTGGGTCAGATTCTCTCTGGTAGTGAGCTATATAATCAATTGGAGAATAAATTCCGTTTTGGTTTTGAGTGCGTAAGCTTTCCTAGTTGGTGTTCAGGATAGACCTAGCTCAATGAGAGAGATGGGTTTTCAGGGGCTACAGAACTTCTGTCCCATGTGGCTTCAGCTTAGCCTTCTCTGTTTCCTTATCTCTTTTCCTTTTGTGTTGCTGGAGCTGTAAGTTTCCTCATCTCTATATCCACCATGTGAAGCATTCCCCATGCAATCTAGATGCATTGACTGATGGGGAATGCCTTTTGTGAATTACCCCCTCACAACTGCTGCTAGTCATGCAATAGTGGGAGAAGAGAGAGAGAGCTGAAAATTTGAACAAGTAGGTCCAACTTCAGCATTTTGAGTAGGTTATGAAAAATTTTGCTGCTTCCTCCCACTTAACATATTTGTATCCATGATTGTTTTGTCTCTGTGTGCAAAATTGGTATAAAGATTGTGAGGGGAGTTAGCGAGCTGATTCTTTGGGGTGTGTCGCAAATTAATTTTACACACACAGCATGTGTGGGAGAGATGGAGATCTTTGGACTCCAGAAGCTTCCTGACACAGAAATGGAACCCAAATGTGTATACTTTAAGATCTTAGCAACCATGTTATGTGTTTTCCTGGATATCCTTGCAAGAAAAAAAGCTAGACATGAAGCTGAGATTCTCCATCACGGAGCCCATATTCTAGCTCTGTCATTGAGGGAGTTGTGTGTGGGTCCTCCAGCTCATTAGTGGACCAGCAATCTGATCTTTTCAAATAAACATTAGAGGCCATATCTTTGGTACCACTGAGTCCCCTTATATTGCTCTGGAAGTACCAGGGGGATTTAAAGTTGCCTCAGGTTGCCAGCTGAGGATTTCCTAGTTGAAGGTGAATTCTCATTCAACATAGCCAACTCTGTGCCATTGAAAGCAATTATGAATTAGAGCATGTGGTATAACTTATGTTGCTGCTCTGGTTTAAAATGACCTCTCCTTTCCCTTTTCAGGTGCACTGAATTAGAGGTCTAGCACACCTCAGGATCTGTGCTAATTTATTGAAATACCTACTAGTAATTTTAACTGAGTTACGTGTGTTTGTACAGAGCCTAATGCTGGTTGGGACTTTTAAATGGTTCAGTAATATTAGTGATTAATAGTACAGAAGTGTTTTGGAACACTTTTTCCACTGCTTTTAAAAGTTAATACATCTTGTTTCCACTTCGTAATAAACTTTGAAATGTACTTAATCTCATTATTCTTCTTATTTTTACTCTTCCAGTCTAAGTGCTACGGCCAGACATTGCTGACAGAGGTTTATAAGCATTTGAATTTGGTTGAGTCCGACTACTTTGGAATTGAGTTTCAGAACATCCAGTCATATTGGGTATGTCATGGTTCCTGATTAATTCATTATAATAAAAAGTCTTGAATGAATGCTGCCACCTGACCGTCAGAAGGAGTTTGGAACTCCATGTAGGAGTATCCCAGTGAATGTATACTTGTGATTATAAAACTGGTTCACCTATCAATAAGGTCAAAGTACTACATCACAAAATACGTATCTTAAACAATGCATTGGAAGATAATCTGATTCATTTTAATCCCCCTCCATCCAAAAATAAAAATAAAGTATCCATTTACTGATGCTTCTACTCAATAAAGATGTTTGATCACATTAATTAAATCTCGTGGGCTATCAACCCATATATTGCCAATTGCTCTTTTTTCTCTTTTTCCTTATTCTGCTTGTATTGTTTGAACTCAACCCTTTCCTTTCCCAAAATTTACCTCAGAAGCATAGGAAGTTTTTGGATAGTTTCTTTACCAACTTTGTGTTTTAAGAGAAGGAATTGACCACACACAGACTCTTCATTATTATCTTTACGCAGTATTGTAGCTTCAGTGTATATATTCCAGACTATGATGAAAGTTTTAGGCTTTTTATTCTATTTATGCTGCCCCTATATAGTTAAAATTTCTTAATTTTTGTCTGAAAATTCAAAGATGTAAAACTCTCAGCTGTGAAAATTAAGTAGCTCAAAATGTAGAGTCCCCACACAACATTACGTAGGTGTAATTTGGTCTAGTTAATGTCTTTTATTGCTGCTGTTGATGTTTTTTTAGCGTTTAAGTTGGTGGAAGCTTTTTAAAAATATGAGTGCACATATGCAGGGATTATGCTTTCTTTCACTATAAAAGAGGAATAATTTTGTGGAAAACTCAAAAGTCACGCATTTTAGTCAAGCTTTTCATCATCACCATGGTTAAGTGAGCCAGGCCAAATGTGGAAGGGAAAGCGAAGGGATGACACTTAGCTTCCATCATACATGTAAAGCTGAGAATCTAAAAGTATGAGTTGCCCAAATTCTGCACACTTTTTGGTATATGTGTGCAATGATATGGTTTCAACATGGTTCCATGGCCTACTCCTTTCACCTTTGGTGGCACAGTTTTCTCTTTTTTCTGGTGACTCCTTCCTATACAATGACGAACAAAACTTAGCACTATACTTATCACAATGTTTTATGCAATATATCTTTGTTGTTGATAAATACTTACTTCAGGGGTGGCCAGTCTGAACCTGAGAAGGAGCCAGAATTTACCAATGTACATTGCCAAAGAGCAATAGTAATAGGTCAGCAGCCCCCCCCATCAGCTCACCCACCCTGCTTCCAGTGCCTACCACCCACCAACAGCTCTGGCAATCAGCGCGTTCCCCTCCCTCCCCACACCTCCCAATCAGCTGTTTTGTGGCATGCAGGAGGCTCTTGGGGAGAGGAGCAGAAGTGAGGGCACAGCAGTCTGAGGGGAAGGGGTGGAGTGGGGATAGGGCCTGTGACAGAGCCAGAGGTTTAGCAGTGAGCACCCCCTGGCACATTGGAGCTACGGGTGCCAACTTTCCAGCCCCAGAGTCGGTGCCTATACAAGGAACTGCATATTAACTTCTGAAGAGCCGCATGTGGCTCCAGAGCCACAGGTTGGCCACCCCTGACCTACTTCTTAAGTTTAAATCATGGCTAAGCATATTTGTTTAACTGGTGGAAGAAAATTGTTATGCTATTGCAGTGAAACAAGGAGAGAGAAATACATGCTCATTTAGTAAGTATTTCTTACAGCTGATTTTTTGGTTTTAGTGTTTTACAGCATTTATGCAGCATTAGAATATGGATATTAATTTTTAACTTTTGTCTCATTTCCAGATTTGGCTTGAACCTATGAAACCTATCATTAAACAAGTACGAAGTAAGTACATATTTAATTTTTTAAAAAGAGTTTTCCTTTATTTTTCAGAAATTTAATTTGGTTTGTTTTCATAGTCGTTACTTGTTTTTTGTAGTCAGGTTTGCTGGTTTTGTGTTTTTCATTACCATACATAGTTCATTAAACATATATCTACAAACTCAAACCTTCAAGACAGCTTCAATCCCTCTAATAGTATCAAAAATTTCTAGAATATATGGCATTCATAGTTTTGCTACCATGTTGAATTACTGAATGCTTTGTGGGCTATTTTGAATTAAATGTTTCTTTTTCTAGAAAGCTAGCTTGCTGCTTCCTCAGAGACCTAAATCTTGTCCAATGAGTTGCTTGCTATTTGTCAATAAGGTCTCCGTTCTGTGAAGTGTGAATACCCACTCCCATTCACTAAAGTGGATGCTGTGTGTGTTCAGCATCTCATATATGATTAAGCTCTAAGATAGCCAACAAATGAAAGACTTCTTTTTCTCCTTTTAAGCTCTCCTTGTATCTAAACCCCAATATGTGCTTTGCTTTGAAACAGTTAATTTATAAAATGTGATGATCCTTTGTTGTATTAGACCACAAAATGATAAAGGACTCACTTGCTGCTTCCATTGTGGTAACACATGGTAGCCATAAACCACATAACCTTGGTCTTGTTCCTTATGGACTCTGCACTAGGGAATTACATTCTTAACATCTTTGAGATATTCTTCTCTAAATGTGGCATGCCATCGCTACAGATAGGGTGAAGTGTATAAACAAACTTGGGTCTGATACCAACTAATGTCTGGAATGCGGGAAATCTAAAGTCCTTAGTTGTGTTGTATTAAGGCATGACTAACTGCGCTGTTAATCCTGGATTCAGAAGGCAGCTATCTATTTAGTTATTTAGGGGATATTTGGAAAATGTTTTTTGGAAGGGGGAAATAAAGGGTTCGTATTTGCACTTGTAAACTTGATTCTGGAACTTGAAATTACTGAGATCCTGTCACTTGACAATGATATACGGATAGATTGGATCAGATGCTGTTAGATTTAGGTGAAGGGTATCAGTCGCGTTGCTGAAGGTTTGTTTAGCTTAAGTTGCTTTGATGTGGAAAGAAATAGGAATGTTCTGGTTTACTACATCCATTATGTAGGAGGAGGACAATCTCTGTAGTGAAATTGCTTCCAGTCTTTGTCCAATAAGAGAGAGTTGCAGCACTGACATGCTTTGCTTAATTTTTTATCAAAGGCCCAAAGAAAAGTTTGAAATCTATAGTGAGCCGACATCATTTGGAGTCTAGTATGTGCAGCCTAATTCTTCAACCATGTACAAAACATTCCTTTTCTAGAACAGGATCAAATTGGGTACTCATTTGCTGCTTTAAATGTAGGGGTTCATGGACTCTCAAGTGCAGGAATGTGTGGTGGATTCCCACTCCTGCCAACAGTTTTATTGACTATGCTATACAGGGCCTTTCTGTAATAATTTTTGGAGTTATTTTTTTCTGTTGCTGACAATAGTCTGCAGAAGCTTACATTAAGGAAGGAGGTCTTTGGCAAATTGCCCCAGAACACTGTAGAGTTAGTATTTTGGAGGTTTCTTTAGAAATTCTTCAATCTAAACTGAGCAACAAGAAATTGAGATGAACTGACCTTTGTAGCTTAAACCCATGGTGCAAGTTGCCAACTTTCATCCTCTTCAACCTTAGAAAAATAAATAAATAGGCAAAGTACTAGCTATAGAGAGAGGCTCTGCTGAAGAGGCTATCTAAGTTCATTGTTTTGTAGAATCACCAATGGCATGTTTCCTTTTTAAAAGATCATCTCCTTATGATATGGTATCCTTATGATCATCTCCATATGTCACATGGTAGCTCCTGTGTATTCAAATGATTTCTCTCTTGGGAGAGGAATTCTCTCCCAAAGAGAACAGTTGACAAAAAATTGGTGGGACTGTCACACTGTCTAGAATGGCTTATGACTTGACTGAGTGTGCCAGTCTCAGGGCAGATAGTCAAAAAAGCAGGGCAGACGACCCAAACTGGCTGTATGTTCTATAATTATATTTCACCAACCCAGTAATAAATTTGAACTCCCAAAGTATTACAGTAGGCTTATAATGGAGTCACAGACCGTCCCCTTGGACATTTCAGTCTGTCTTGCCACTGCAAGCTGGACTATGTGATAAATGGTCACTTACACCAAAAATCACAAAATATTTGGGTTCCTTCCCATCCCAAGAGACCAGTCACTTACCTCAGATCAATTTGTATTTTGGATCTCACACTAAAGAAAATGTTGGTAGCCAATCCTGTAATAAATTAGCTAAAAGTTTAACTAGGAAAAGGGAATATGAGAGTTATTTAAAGAGGTTGAAGCATGCAAGAATATATGTATATAATATATAATTGTGATGGGGCAAGGCCAGATGGCTATAAGAGGGTGCTAGGGAACAGATATGTTAGTTCCAGGCTAAACAAATCCCTGGTACCTTTGGAATCAAATGGCAGTTGTTCAGATTAATCAAGACACCTGGGGCCAATTAAAAAGCTTCTAGAAAGCAGTAGAAACAGCTAGCCTGATTGGGACACGTGAAGCCAATCAGGGACTAGCTGAAACCAGTTAAAAACCTCGCAGTTAGTCAGGTGGGTGTGGATGTCAGGCGCTGTGGAAGGAAGTTGTGCTGTTGGTGAGACTGAGTGGTAGACAACATATCATATGCAAGTAAGGAGGCCCTGAGGTAAGGGTGAAGTGGAGTTTGAAGAAGTGGGGACTCCTGTGGGGAAGTAGCCCAGGGAATTGTATTGTGTTTTGTGGCTAAAAGGTCAGCCATCTTAGCTGATACTATTAGGGTCCCTGGGCTGGAGCCCGGAGTAGAGGGCAGGCCTGGACTCCCCCGTTTCTGCTTTCCCTAATTACTCACTGAGATTGGGAGAAAACAGAGACTGTGCCAGGAAGGATAGCTTCTCCTCACTGGCTTATGATGAAAATGGCTCAATAGTCTGTGACCTTGTCTCTAGAGAGAGAAGGGCCATGTGGAGGGTCACAGTGAGCCTCTGAGGCTAGTGAAAATCCGCCAGGAAACGCAGGATCCACAAAGATAAGGACAGAGCGCTCTCACGCTCGCTCTCTCTCTCTAGAGTGACAAAGCTCTGTCCTTATCTTTGTGTGTGTATATATACACACACACACAAATGAGTGTGTCTGAGTTTCAAAAGGTGACACAGTTGTAGTAATCTGTCAATTCAAAATGTGTTTTAGGGCTAACCCATGCCAAACAACATGGGGATTTATTTGCTTATGTTTAGGAATCTTTGTCCCTCAGCGTTCAGACAGCATGAAGGAGATTATCTCCTTATCTGGAATTTTTGTCCACTTCAGAGTTCAAACTAATGGGATGAGTTCATGACTTCCTGGAGGGAGTTAGGAATGCAGTCAACAAAGTCTCTGACCTTTGATGCTATACAACATGTGATTTGCCAGTAATGGACTGTGTTGTGTGTTGAGCACTTTACCTTAATCACTGCTGCTCCTCCTGTTTTCTGAGTTACACAGTTACACAGTTACACAGTTACACAGTTACACAGTTACACAGTTACACAGTTACACAGTTACACAGTTACACAGTTACAGAGGTTTACAAGGCAAACACTCAATATTACTTTATACTATGGGCTATAGAGATTATAAGTGAGATCATGCATCTTCCTACAGACATTTCATAAAAGGCTAAACATGTTCTTATCAACTTGACATATAATATCTTATTGACAGTGCTAATGCACAGGCAAGCAAGACTGGTTTCCAGCTATGCATTTCTACGTGTTCAGTACAGTCCAGGGCATTGGCTTGAGCTGGTACCTGGTTTGCCAGCCTCACAGAGACACTTAAAGGCATCAGCTGTGCAGTCATGAATCTATCATGTGTCTGTTAATTCTGTGTGTATCATGTACCATACTAGAATAGACTGGGGAAACCTAGATTTACACTAATATCTGCTACCTTAATCATATTTAAATCAACTAACTTTTTCCTTTGTGGAATTGTAGAAAATATAGCTTTCCTTCTCATGATTTTAAAAGAGTGTGAGAAGTAATACATGTAAATGCTTTCCATTTTATTTTAAATGTTTTAAAACTAAAATGTGCTTCAGTTTCAAGTGTGCTTGAAATTCTGTGACCTGAATGCTAACAGATGTTTCAAATGTGCAGGTTTCTTGTTTCAAGCATTGCAGTTGAAAAAAAAGTCTCGTTCTCCTTCAGAGAGGGTTGCTCAAATCATACAAGTTGCTCAGAACTCCAACAATAATATAAAGTCTTTCCCTGTACTTTCTCTTTTTTGGTTAATATTGATGTACTACTTGTTTAATTTATCAGCAAGAAGATGGTGAGTGGTAGGTATTTAATGGACTTTAAGTTATATAGTTCAGACATACTTATGGTTTTAGTGTACGAAGTTGATACAAATTTGTGAAGTAAATGATGCGTATGTAGTTTGGAGTCTTTGCTGACATGTTCTATGGCTGTAAATACTTTTAAATATACTAAGAACATTACTAACATTTACACTTGAACCAACCCTCTCTATTCATTTACTTGGATATATATAGACTTGTATAGTGTTCAATAGGGAGTTTGTTTTCAATGACTTAGATAAATAATATGGCAGTCACATTTATCAAAGACTAGTTAATTTTTTTTTAAAGAACATACATGTTGTCCCTATTTATACTATGCTGTAGTCACTGAACTGGAGAAAAACTCTGACCTGCTAGCTTTATGGCAAATAACTAATAATCTGCCATTAGACAAGGGCTTCCAAGTTCTTCCAGTCTAAATTGTAATGACCATGGATTTATCCTGCCTGCAACACACATGATCTACTCACATATACCCAGAATATGAGAGTGGTTCTATATGTGCAGGGGACTTTTGGGACTTTCAGATGTGCTCAACATTAGCTTAACTCTGCTCCCATTGATGAATTGGGCAATTTTCTTCAGTGGAAGCAGAGTTAGGCCAATTTTTGAAAATCCCACTCATAACATCCCTAAAAATGTTCCTGATTTACACAAATGGTCGGGTTTCAGAGGGGTAGACGAGTTAATCTGTATCAGTAGAAACAATGAGGAGTCCTTGTGGCACCTTAGAAACTAACAAATTTATTTGGGCATAAGCTTTTGTGGAATAGGGAAAGCTTATGCCCAAATAAATTTGTTAGTCTCGAAGGTGCCACAAGGATTCCTTGTTGTTTTTACAAATGGTGAGTATATTCTACCTCAACAAGCAGAAAGGGAAAGGATATTGACTTTTGTTTTTGAAACCTCGTGCATATGCAGTTGGTCACTGTGCTGCAAAATGCTCCCAACAGCCACTTGTCAGGAAGGGACACTTTCTGGTGCTGATCCTCACAAATAGTCAGTGGCTCAGATGATAGTGAAATGGATTCCCAATGGAGGACACCAAAAATAAATCTGTTCACCATTCTTCTGAACAGCCCATCTTGCAAAAACCTTATTGGTACTGGCAGCTTCTGTGTTCTATTTGCAGTTTCCTCCCCATTCTTTCTAATAGCAAAGGTCCTTATCAAGCTCAGGAGAGGCAAAGCTTCCATGAATTTAATCACTCTCTTCTAGCTGTAGCAGATCTTGTTCTCTAATTGCTCGGCTGGAGTGGGTCTGAAAGTCTGGCCATATCTGATCCCACAGAACACTGTTTCCTCTCTGCTCCCAGCAAAGGATCTCTCTGTCAGCATGGCTGCTAAGAGGATAGGAACAGAGAGATTTCTCTGAGCATGTGGAGAACTGGGAAATACATTGAAGGGCATATGATATTTATAAAAAGTACAGGTATCTGTGTGGTATTACCCTGCCTGGTTACATAGTTAAATCATAGAGTTACAGAATCATAGAAATGTAGGGTTAGAAAGGACCTCAACAAATCATAAGTCCAGCCCCCTATGCTGAAGCAAGACCAAGTAAACCTAGACCATCCATCGAAACAGATGTTTGTCCAGCAGGTTTTAGAAACCTCCAGTGATGGGGATTCCTTAACTTCCCATAGTAACCAAATCCATAGTTAAATTACCCTAGAAAGATTTTCATTTTTTCTAACTGAAATCTCCCGTACTGCATGTTATACCCATTACTGCTTATCCTATCTTCAGTGAATATGAAGATCAGTTCATCACAGTTCTCTTTATAACAGTCCCTAAAATATTTGAAGATTATCAGGTCTCCCCTCAGTCGTCTTTTCTCAAGACTAAACATGCCTTTGGTTTTTCATTTTTCCTCATAGATCAGGTTTTCTAAACCTTTTACCATTTTTGTTGCCCTCCTCTGGACTCTCTCTAGTTTGACATCTTCCCTAACGTGTGGTGGCCAGAATTGGATGCAATATTCTGGCTGAGGCCTCACTTCCCTTGTTTTAAGTACAAAACTCCGTTAATACATCCCAGAATATTAGTCTTTTATTGCAACAGCATCAAATCATTGTGTCATATTCAATTTGAGATCCACTGTAACCCCTATATCCTTCTCAGCAGTATTATCATGTAGCCAGTTATTTCCCATTTTGTAGTTGTGCATTTGATTTTTACTTTCCCAGTGAAATACTCTTTACTGATCTTAGAAATCAGACCAATTCTCAAATTGGTCAAGGTTATTTTGAATTATAATTCTGTCCTCCAAAGTGTTTGTAATCCCTCCTAGTGTGGTGTCATCTGCAGATTTTAAAAGCATACTCTTCACTCCATTACCCAAGTCATTAATGGAAATATTGAATAGTACCAGACTAGGATTGACCCCAGCGGGATCTCCCTAGATATTTCTGCTTAGTCCAATAGCAAACCATTGATAACTACTCTTTGAGTGTGGTCTTTCAACCAGTTGTATGCTCATTTTATTGTAATTTCATCTAGACTGTATTTCCTTAGTTTGAGTGTCATGTGGGGATTGTGTCAAAAGCTTTATTTAATATAAAGATATATCGCATCTACTGCTTCCTCCCTAACACTAAGCCAATAACTCTGTCAATGAAGGAAATGAGACTGGCATGATTTTGTTCTGACAAATCCATGCTGACTATTCCTTATAATCCTGTTATCCTCCCAGATGCTTACAAATTGATGGTTCAGTGGTTTGTTCCAGTATCTTTCCAGGTATTGAAGTTAGGATGACTGGTTTGTAATTCCCCAGATCCTCTTTTGCCCTTCTCTAGTCCTCCGGGACTTCACCCATCCTCCCTAAACTCTCAGAGATAATTGTTGATGGTTTTGAAATTGCTTCATTTATATTATATGATCCTTAGGATGGATTTCACCAGGCTCTGCCAATGTGAATGCATCTAATTTATCTGAATATTTAAGATGTTCTTTTGCTATTTTGACTTGTTCCCCCTTGCCATTAATATTAATTGTGTTGAGTATCTGGTCACCAATAAACTTTCTAGTAAAGACTGAAGCAATATAGACATTAAACACCTCATTAAAAACCTCAACTGCTTTCTTGTCATTCTCCTTCCCCTTTAAGTAGAGGACCTACACTTTCCTTAGTCTTTTTCTTGCTTATAGTGCATGTTAGGAGCATAAGAATGGCCATAATGGGTCAGACCAGTGGTCCATCTAGTGCAGTATCCAGTCTTCCAACAGTGGCCAATAGCCATTGTGTTGCATGAAGAAATACTTCCTTTTGTTTGTTTTAAACCTGCTGCCTATTAATTTCATTTGATGACCCCCAGTTCTTGTGTTATGAGAAGGAGTAAATTATACTTCCTTATTTATTTTCTCCCACTCTATTAGTCATCTCTTTTCCAGGCTGAAAAGTCCCAGTCTTATTAATTTCTTCTCATATGGAAGCTATTCCATACCCAGTAATTTTTGTTGCCCTTTTCTGTACCTTTTTCCAAATCCAATATATATTTTTTGAGATGTGGTGACCAGATCTGCATGCAGTATTCAAGATGTGTGCATACCGTGGATTTATATAGAGGCAATATGATGTTTTTTGTCTTTTATCTATCCCTTTCCTAATGATCCCCAAAATTGTTAGCTTTTTTGACTGCCGCTGTACGTTGAGTGGATGTTCTCAGAGAACTATCTACAGTGACTTCAAGATTTCTTTTTTGGGTGATAACAGCTGTTTTAGACCCATCATTTTATATAATTGAAATTGTATTTTTCAATGTGCATTACTTTGCATTTACCAGTACTGAAATTTCATCTGCTATCTTGTTATCAGTCACCCAGTTTTGTGAGATCTCTTTATAAGTCTTCACAGTCTGCTTTGGACTTAACTATCTTAAGTAGTTTTGTATCATCTGCAAATGTTGCCACCTCACTATTTACCCCTTTTTCCAGATCATTTATGAATGTGTTGCACAGTACCTCGTGTCTTCACCAGATCATTTATGAATGTATTGAATGTGTTTGAATAGATTGGGTCCAAGCACACCCATATTTACCTCTCTCCATTCTAAAAACTGACCATTTATTTGTGTCTTCACCAAGTGCGTGGCAGTCATAGCAGCTTTTCTCCGTCGTCCCCATGTACATATCTACCCCTACCTAGACGTCTGGCTTCTCCAGGGCTGCTCCCGTCAGCAGGTGGAAATACAAATGGATATAGTCAGAGACACATTTGACCAACTAGGTCTCATACTCAACGTCAGCAAATCTGTGCTCGCTCCAACTCAAAGAATAGAGTTAATTGAAGCTGTTTTGGACGCGACTCAAGCGAGAGGATTCCTGCCAGAGACGCCTCACAAATAATCAGCAGCCTTTCCAGATTCCCCACCATCATAAAAATGGAGTATCTTAGTCTGCTAGGCCATATTGCGGCCTGCACGTACCTGGTTCAACATGCCAGGCTGCGACGCAGATCCTTGCAAGTGTGGCTGGCGTCTGTGTATCGCCCGGTTGCGACAGTCTGGACACAGTGCTAACCATCCCTCAGCACACCTTCAACTGTCTACAGTGGTGGCTGAATCCTCACTCAGTAGGTGCTAGAATTCCTTTTCAGCCACTCCACCCCACCCTGACCTTAGTTACAGATGCGTCCGTGTTGGGCTGGGGAGTGCACCTCGGGAGCTTAACAGCTCAGGGCTTGTGGCAAGTAGAGAAACTGGCCCTACGTATCAACATCAAAGAACTCAGGGCGATCCACCTCGCCTGCCAGGCATTCTTGTCTTGCTTGCAGTGCCATTGCATAGCAGTGGTGATGGACAACACCACAGCTATGTTTTATATAAACAAGCAAGGCGGAGCTCGCTCATCTCCTCTCTGTCAGGAAGCCCTCCTACTATGGGAATTTTGCTTAGCCCACTCCATTCTCCTCCAGGCTTCATAGCTGCCTGGTGTTCAGAACTGCTGGCGGACAGATTGAGCAGACACTTCCTCACGTATGAGTGGTTGATCTGCCTGGACATCATCCACTCCATCTTCTGAAGTTGTGTGTTTCCCCAAATCGACCTGTTTGCCACATGGTCCAACAGGAACTGCCCAATCTTTTGCTCCTTCAGAAGTCATAGTCTAGGCTCGATCGCAGACGCATTCATGATCCCATGGAACGGACAGCTGCTATTTGCCTTCCTGCCATTTCCACTGATCCACAAAGTGCTCCTCAAAATCCTCAGGGACAAGGCAGACATCATTTTTGGTGGTTCCAGCTTGGCCTTGCCAGTACTGGTGCCCCACCCTCATGGACTTATCGGTTCAGCTGCCGACACAGCTACCTCTCATTCCTGACCTCGTTATGCAGGATCACAGTCGCCTGCTTCACCCAGACCTTCAGTCTCTCCACCGCATGGCCTGGAGAATCTGTGGCTAAATCAGGCAGAGCTTGCCTGCTCAGATCAGGTGAGGTAGATACTTCTGGAAGGCCGCAGACTGTCTACTAGGGCCACCTACAGGGCGAAATGGAAAAGATTCTTCAGCTGGTGCGCCCAAAGGCAGGTGCTTCCGTCTCGGGCCCCCATTCCTTTTATCCTGGACTATCTCATGTACCTAAAGGACTAGCGTCTTACATTTGGTTCTCTCAAGGTCCACCTTGCGGCCATCTCGGCCTTCCAGCCTGGTGATTCTTGTCATTCAGTGTTCACTAATCCCATTGTGGGATGTTTCCTGAAAGGCCTGGAGAAGATACATCCCCTGATATGGCACTCCATCCTGGCTTGGGAACTTAACTTAGTCCTCTCCCCACTCATGGGTACTCCCTTTGAGCTCATAGCTTCCTGTCCACTTCTTTACCTCTTTTGCAAAGTAGCTTTTCTCGCGGCTGTCACCTTGGCACGACGCATGTCTGAACTGCAGACCTTCACCTCAGAGCCCCTGTACACGAATTTTCATAAAGACAAGTTGCAACTTAGGCCTCATCCAATTTTCCTTCCCAAGATGGTGTCCCATTTTCATATTAGCCAGGACATCTTTCTGTCTTTTACCCAAAGTGACACAACAGCTTTCAAGAACAAAAGCTGCACTTGCTGGATGTCAGGAGAGAGCTTGCTATCTGCATCAAGCGAACAAGGCTGTTCTGAAAGACAGCTCGGTTGTTTGTTGCAATAGCAGAATGGATGAAGGGATTACCAGTCTCCTCCCAGTGGATCTCCTCCTGGATCACAGCTTGTATCTGTACCTGTTATGACTTGGTGAAAGTCTCTCATTGGCAGCCTTTCTAGCCCAAGTACTTCTCCAGGAAATCTGCAGGGCCATGACATGGTCTTCTGTGCATATTTTCATGTTGCACTACCCTATGGTCCACCAATCCAGAAATGCTGCGGCCTTCGGTAGAGCGGTACTAATGTCAGCAATACTTTGACTCCGACCCCACCTCCTAGGTAAGGCTTGGGAGTCACCTATCTGGAACTGATATGAGCAAGCACTTGAAGGAAAAACTGTTACTTACCTTTTGTAACTGTTCTTCGAGATGTGTTGCTCATATCTATTCCATTCGCCCCCACCTTCTTCTCTGTTGGAGTAGCCGGCAAGAAGGAACTGAAGTAGGGTTGGGTCGGCAGGGTTGAATATAGCAATACCGGCACCATTCCAGGGGGCTCCACAGCCGGCTCGATGGATAGTTGCTAAGGAAAAAACGTCCGACAGCTGTGCACGCGGCACATGCACACACCTAACTAGAATAGATATGAGCAACACATCTCAAAGAACAATAGCTACAAAAGGTGAGTAACCATTTTTAATTTTTTCAGACGAATGAAGTAGAAGTATTTCTTTCTAGAGAGATATCACCGAGAGTTTTAAAGTGTTCAAGAACGGTGATTTGTTGTTTTCTCTAAATAGGAACCTTAAATTATTTCACACTATGGGGTTTTATTCACCTTTTCCTTTTTCCTCCATCTATCCCATGTCCTACTTCCTTTCCTCTGGTTGGGGCTATAGTGACAATGAGGGTCCTACTTGTCTGATTCTGAGGCAGGGGTGGGCAAACTATGGCCTGTGGGCCAGATCCGGCCTGAGAGACCATCCCCTCCGGCCTCTGGCCGGGGAGGCAGCCCCCCACTCAGGAGCCAGGGATGTGCATGCCCCTCCTCCCCCTGAGTTGCACCTTGTGGGCAGCTGCTGGGGCAGGGGGCAAGGGCTGCGTGATCCCCCCATTTTCCCCCAGAGCTGAGCCTAGCCGAGCTGCACAGGCAGCTGCTGGGGCAAGGGGCCGGGGGCCAGGGCTGCATGCTCTCCCCTTCCCCCGGAGCTGAGCTGCGCGGTGCGGGCAGCGCTCTGGGGGCTGGGGCTGCAGGCTCCCCCCACCCCACCCCACCCCACCCCCAGCGCCGCGCGGCGCAGGCAGCCGGGGCTGCAAGCTCCCCCCCCACCAGTGCCGCGCGGCGAGCAGCCGCTGGGGCGGAGGGCCAGGGCTTCACGCTCCCCCCCTTCCTGTGGAGCTGAGCCGCGCGGGCAGCACTCTGGAGGCCGGGTCTGCATGCTCCCCCTCACCCCCCAACACCCAGAGCCACGCGGTGCGGGCAGTGCTCTGGGGGCTTGCGCTGCATGTGCCCCCACCCCCCCAGAGGCACGTCAAGCAGCCATAGTAAGGGGGGGATAGCGGGTGGGGTTTTGGGGTGGTGGTTGGGGGGGGCTTTGTGGGGGTAGTCAGGGAGCAGGGTGGGTTGGGTAGGGCTGTGGGGTGATAGTTAGGGGGCAGGAGCGTGGGTAGGGGTTGGGGCAGTCAGGGGACAGGGAGCAGGGGAATTGGGTAAGGTGTGGGATCCTAGGGGGTGGTTTAGGGGTCTCTGGAAGGGGCAGTTAGGGGACAAGGTGTGGGGGTTGGATGGGTCCGGATTCTGAGGGGGCAGTCAGGGGGCGGGAAGTGGGAGGGGTCCGGATTGGTGGCGAGGCCTCCCCTATCTGGTCCTCCATATAATTTTGTAAATCCGATGTGGCCCTCAGGCCAAAAAGTTTGCCCACCCCTGCTGTGAGGCTTTCAGAGTCCTAAGATCTTGAGTTCTGGGGCTGGGATCTGCTCTTGGGGATATTGTGACACGGCTCTTCAGTTTAATTTCTCCCATTTATACACCAGAGAGATGATATTACTTACAATCCCAGATTAACGTGTGTGTGTGTGTGAGAGAGAGAGAGAGACAAAGAAAGAAAGGAGGATAGATTGTCAGCCGGTATAGCAGACCAGGTGCCCGCTATTGTGAAAACAAAACAAAATCCAAGTTTCAATATAATCTTCCAAGATTCTTCAGCATTCACAGATCTTAGTCTGCTTATCGTCAGCTCTAGATCATTGTTTTTCTTCATCCTTTATAGTTTTTGGGTTGCACCGGTTTGCCTTGTACCTGCCAACATCCTCCAAACAAAAAGTAGATGTTAATGTGCATCTATGTGCCTATGTTAACTTTGAAATGGCTGATGGCATGTACCATAGTGGGCAGTGTATGACTGTTTCTCGCATGACATACAGGGGAGATAATTCTGGTATCAAGAAGTGGCATTTTCTCTCCCACATGGCTTGCTCCTTCTTTGATGTTGTCTGCTTTGATCTAGAAGGTAGGTGGGCAGAAGTTGGGAAATTCCAGTATCAGGAGGCCTAGTCTTCTCTTTTTGAGGCTAGCTGCTTCAGTCAGTGCTAATGGAGTTGTAGCGAGATCAGCCACATGGGAGTACAAGAGGCTCTTCTTTTATCCCTCTTGGCTCTCTGCTTATTTAAAGTAGACTGTCTCCGGCCTTTTGGGGGCTGAACATGGAAGGATGTGTACATCTGGTAGGGATCCGAGTTTCTGTCCCTTTTCTGTGTGGGTGAATGCATCTGGGTGGTGGCAATGGTCCTGGGCCCCTTCTGCGGTTAAGAACTTGTCAAGTTTACTGCTGGCCTCCGTGCAGGCCATTGAAAACTGAAAATTTGCACGCAGCATAAAATGAAATTAACAACAAAGACAAGGAACACTAAACCATTTGGACATGGCGAGTGGGCTGTAAGTTTAAGTTTCCTGAAATTTGTGCCATTACATTCTCACCTATAATATTACACCTATGTAGTTTTTGGTATTGAAAGCCCAGAGTGGTAAAATGACACACCGATTGCATGGCGTTATATGAAAATGGTGTTCTGGTGATAAAGTATGAGAGTAATGATTAAGTAATTATGTCATTATCTCAGTTGAATTACTATAATTCCTTGTAAGATAGTATATATCTATTAATAAATGTACAATATACTTTTAAAATGAAGATTGGCTAGTGTTCCTATTGACTGAGGCACATTAAGCCTTTTCTTTGATAATCAGAATGCTGGTATTTAGTAATGGTACAGCAAGCAATTGTGATACTCAAATCCAGTGACGACATCTCTTAATTAGAGGCGACACAGTTCAATGATTTGAAATGCTGAGTTCAAAGTTAACACAATATTACTGCTATTGCTAAGTTTTCTGTATTGTAGGTTATTACAGAACATTCTGTATGTTCTGAATTTAAACTGCCTGTTTTGTCTCATTCATTGTTATAAGTCCTTCCCTTATTCTATACAGAGATATTTATGTTTGTAAAGCTGTTTAATATTTTTTCATAGGACCAAAGAATACAATGCTTCATCTAGCTGTAAAGTTTTTCCCTCCTGACCCTGGTCAGCTGCAAGAGGAATACACCAGGTAAAATATCTTTCAAAGTAATTAATGAAGGGAAAACAGAAATAAGATCACCTAAGAGGGTATTTTCTCTGTTTATAACAATAAAGATTAGCTTTTAAGGAAGGTGGGGGAGCATTTCTATTAGAAAGTCACATTTTTGACAGAAATACCTATTTTAATGATTCAGGTGGTAGATGATGCCTGTGGCTGTAAAAGCTAGTGAAAGTTTGCATGAATAGATAACGGTGCGGGTCAGCTGGAGCAATTTCTGCCTACCAAACGTGTCAATGTGTTACCATTGAAGGAGGCAGTTGTATAGAGGAAACTATCACTCTTTATATTGTACATTTATAAATAGTTTTTTGAAGGATTGTTATAAATGTTTTAATAAATGGTTAATTATCAACTTGTAAGAATCCAACAGATTAGTAGATTGCATCTATAATAGTTTCTGCTGATATGCTTATCACATATAGCATGTTACTTATGTCAGATTTTTAAAAGTTAGTAAATAATTGAAAGAAATCTTAATCATGTTTCTATATGTAAATGTCCCCTGGTCTTGTCCCTTCATCACCAACAGGTAATTTCCAAGAGGTAAGCAGGCGCCATGGCTAATGCACCTGGCTAGTAAACAGAAGATCCTGGGTTCAGCTGCCGGTGGTGCCTTAGTGTATGTCTTTGTGGGGAGGGATAGCTCAGTGGTTTGAGCATTGGCTTGCAAAAACCCAGGGTTGTGAGCTCAATCCTTGAGGGGGCCATTTAGGGACTTGGGGCAAAAATCTGTTGGATGATTTAGTTGGGGATTGGTCCTGCTTTGAGAAGGTCATCTAGTTCAATCCCCTCCTGAGGTTCCTTCCAACCCTGATATTCTATTATTCTAATGTGATTGGAGAGATCTACCTATAACAGATCTTTCCTAGGATAGTTGTAATCTTGTCCATCTGCCTCTCACTACACCTTTCTTCCGCATCATAGCAGCTGTCTTGCTTCATTTCCCTTCCTGGTTATACCTACCACTCCACTGTTCTCACCACCTCTACCTTCTCTTCCTCTTTTCACTTTGCTCTTCTCTCCTCTCCTCCTGCCAGCACAAATCTAGGTCCCATATCTGTGTCCTCCTCATAACCTTAGGTGACTCAGGTTTGTAACCTGGGTTTCATATCAGTCTTGGCTCTCTCTCTAAGGTCTTGTATCCAGGCTATATCTAAATGTTGATGATTTTTTTTTTCTTGCATAACATCTCTAAGGCACAGCCTTTTCTATTCATCCTCACAGCTAAAAGTCTCATCCAGGATTTCATCACGTCGTGTTTTGATTACTGTAACATCCTTTCTTCTAGCCTTGACAAATATGATCTTGCCCTGCTCGTATCTACTCAGAATGTTGCTTCAAAGAGCCCAATTTTCCTAGCCCAATGCTATGACCGTGTCCTCCATTTCTTTGCATCCCTCCACTTGTTTTCCCTTCTCTATTGCACTGAACATACAATACTTGTCCTCCCTTATCAGGACTTTCCAGATTTATTCCTACCGTCTCTGTCACTATCAAATGTCAATTCCCACCTGCAGTCAGCCCATGATGCCACTCTTCATCATCCACTTTCAGTAAAGATCTTGGTACCTTCTCCCATACTGCTCTACTTTTAATGTGTATTAGGATGGATCGCACTGTAGGTGCATATATACACAATATTGGAATCTTTTGAATAGCAGGGTCTGTCAAGGTTGTGCATTTGCCCTGTAATACCTATGCAATACCTATGACCTATGCAAGGTCATAAAGGATGGAGTGGCTGGGACTCTCCCTCAGTTCGCTATTACTTGTGCAGCAAGGTGAAACTAACTACTTTATTAGTTTCAAATTCATTCCTTTTCACTAATTGGGTGAAGAAATTTCATTTTCATTTTTCTTCTTTTCCTTCCTCAAGTTGGACTTAATCTGGTATCTCTCTTCCTGCACAGTGGGATGAGGCATTTTGTGCCAACCTTCATACCTTATGGTGGACTCAAAACCATTGGGGTTCAAGCCCTGCCAAACTTGTGACTGCCTCATTCTCCTCACTGATGGACAAAGTCATTGCATCTTCTGCCTGGAGGAGAGCCACATCTTGGATAGGTGCTCAGTGTGCTGGTAATTTTCCTTGAGGACCTGCAAGCACAGGTGCTGGCTTCATCCAGGTCCCAGAGCTGCTCAATCTTCACTCCGCCCCAGGCCTTGCCCCCACCCAACTCCCACCCCTGTCTCACCTCTTCCTGCTCTGCACCAGGCTCTGCCTCCATCCCATCCCTTCTCCCAAACTCCCCTGTTTCTCTTCTTCTTGCAGGTTTTGTGATTGTTCAGTGAGGAAACTGATAGTATGCTCATTTTAGAATTTTTTTTTCTGAAGTGGGAAGTCAGTTGAGAGAGTCTGTTTTTATTTCAAGTAAAGCTTCTACAAAAAGTTCCAAACCATCTGAACAGTGGTCTGAAGGATGGGCTGAGTAGTTAAATTAAAGAGACTGATGTTACTCCCACAGAATGAATAGCAAGTCAGTTTGTGGGTTTGATGGCTGAGGTTACAAAAGGATAGTATCAATTCTTAAAACAAAGATTGGGAGTAAAAATGCACTTATCACCAGGTCTTCACTGTTGGGCCAAGATGATTTGCCTACCACATAAGGGCAGGGATGGGGGAAGGAAGAACAGACAGACAAGTTCTTAAAGCACAAGTATTATGCCAGCAGACTCACCCATTGCATTCAGTCCCATTCCTCCACAACTAGTGGTATATAGGCTTGCCTAAAGTTTTTACTCACTGAACGGTCGGTAGTTGCTTTATATAGGCAAGCTACAGCCAGAGTCTCACGTCCAATATCATCTTTCCCCAGTGCTGTACCTTCTCAGGCTGAGTTAGAAAATTTATAGGACCCCAGACTCTTCCCGCTCTCTACATTCTTTGCTAATAAGATATTAGTAGCTATGCACCTCCCACACTGTGTTGGATAGGTGAAACTCTCTGAACCATGAACCAAGATCTGATCCTGAGGTCGAATAAAACTTTCTAAAACCTGCTTTCTGGTAAGCCAAACTTTTCAAAGAGCTTGGCTATTCCTTTCTTTGATTCCCTTGTGACAGCTGACTCCATCACACTGTTAAATTACTTTATGTGGCCAAATTGGTTAGGGATTTGATGTAGCTATGTTAACTACTTCTTTTTTTATTTTAGATGATTTTCACTGATAAATGAAGAGTTCTGTTTTATGTATTTTTTTGAAGAATATTTGTAGAAACTAGTTATTATATAAGTAGTGTTGAGTTGTTTTCTTTAGCTCATCAAAAGATTATACTCTTCCTTTTTAGGTATCTGTTTGCATTGCAAATCAAGAAAGACTTGGCAGAGGAACGACTAACCTGCAGTGACAACACAGCAGCTCTGATCATCTCTCATCTTCTGCAGTGT